>JAMKQA010007942.1:0-29245 GCA_024699735.1 Posidonia australis | reverse complement strand
AATCAGAGGTTCTCCAGGAAGGAGAAAGAAATTCGTGATACAAGTGTACAAACAAGGTAATCTTTGTAGCTTGTAATATTCTAAGTTATTGAATATAATGGTTAAGTCTCAAGTGGGGAACTTGAGGAGTGGACTAAGCCGGGGTTGGCTGAACCACTATAAATCCTAGAGCATTTTGTGATTGAATGTTTTGTGCTTAATCCTTAATATTTCTCAGATTGCATAATAATTTCCAAAGAGTTAATTAAAACTGGAAAATCTCTATTCACCCCCTCTAAAGAAGCATTAGTATCCTACAGTTTGATGCAAACTTTCTTTACACTTTGTGTTTACAACAACTCTCTATGATCTCTCAACTCTTTTGTCAAGGATTTAGAAAATGAAAACTCTCTTGAAATGACTAGGGAGTATTAAGAATGTGGGAATTGAGCTTAAGCTTTAAGAACTTGAGCTTTCAGTTGCTATTAGAGCTTAAGTTGTCTTTCAAGGGGTGATTAAATCTTTATTTATAGTAATTGATTGAACTTAAGCTGTGTCTAATGGCTATAAAAGTGTTTGCAATGGACTTCTAATTCGGTATGTCGAAATTCATCAGTCGATTGAAAATCTACAATAGTCGAAATGTTCGGTATGTCGAAATTCACTTAAGACTTACTATTCAGTTTGCGTTAGCCGTTAACTCTGTTACTTAACTATTTATCCATTTCGGTATACCAATGTAATTTGGTATGCCAAAAATGACCCTTAACCTATATTTCATTATTTTTCTGAGGATTTCCTACTAGGTTCATGGGTGTCCCTATGTTCTTAGGATCTTGATTCATGTTAGGGGATTTGATGTGTTCGTTTTAATTAACCGCAAGTACACGACGTCTAATGTAGTACGTTGATAAAAACGGATCGATCTCATAGAGAAAAGTGTTTAAGAAACAAAGATTTATTACCAGTTATTGATAAAGATTTGATAGAATTGATGTAACAAAGAAAAGTCTAACACTTAATTATTAGTATGCTATCAAATGAATTAAAACCTGGGGAGTCGAATCCATTTATATAGAATTGAGAATGCATGATCATGTTTATTTCCTTCCTCTCTATTGATCTAAATAACTTGATTTAATGATTTTTATCCACACAAGAATAAACTATATGTTAAAATATGTATCATAGAATATCAAGTTTAGGAGTAAAAACACACAAACCAAGTTAGATCAGATGATATATGATGAAATCCAGATTATATACACAACCTCCAATTAAATCTTCCCAAAGTATAGACTAAAAAGATAAAATCAATGTTAGTTTATCAAAGTTTATCGATTCTATGAATGATCTATGTAAGATACATCCAACCCACATATTCATTGCATGAAGCACAAGGAGAAAGAAAAAGAGAAAGAAACATGATCACACATTCCAATCTAGATAAACTTCATCTCTATCCTAGATCTAGAAGATTAACCACACATGATTATGCAAAACAATAAAATAAAAGGAGGAGAAAAAATAGAAGACATAATTAAATAAAATGCACTTTTATTGAAGGAACCTGAGATTACAGATGATCTTCCTCTTCTTCCAAAATACAGAAAAGAAACAGACTCTAAAATCTAGATTTTAACCTCATAGATCTACACAAAGGGTCTATTTATAGATTACAAGGACTTACTTACGTTTGAAAACAAAATTTGATTTTCACGTTTGAATACAAGATATTTCCTATAGAAGATCACAAAACGAGAGACTGGCTCAAGTCTCCTTCTGATTGGGTGCCTAGGAGGCGCCAAATTGTCATTTGGACGCCTCTGTGGCGCCCAGATTATTCGGATCGCTGTTTATTTTAATTATTTTGTTGGCTGATATTTATCCTAATATTTTGATACATGGAAAATGTAATTTTGATCTCCTGACGTGGCTCTAGAATTTTCCATGCAAATATCTTCTTTTCTAGCATAATTATTCTTTTCCCCCTGTTTTTCTCTAGATTCCTGCAAAATTTGCATAAAACAGATCGAGTAGCATTATTTATGTACAAAATAGATAAATATGAGAATAAAATATGTACGCATTATGAACTAATCAAGATCATTACTTATCTTAGAAAATACAACAAGAAATAGAAAAAAAAAATACGTCAAATATTACATGTAAAATTGATAATGTGTTCTCTTGATCTTCTTGATTCTTCCTCGTATTTCCATGAATCTTCCTTCAATCTTTCAATGATCTTTGTAAATCTTTTTTGATGCTTGTCTTGTTTTCAGATATTTTCTTGTGAATTTTTCCACGTTTGTCTTTGTAAAGCTTTTGGCATACATACTTTACATTTTCCAAACACATGCATTAATATATTCATGAAATTTACTTTATTATCATTAAAACAAAATACAGAATAATCTTTTCCCCAATAGTAATTAGATGTGATGATTGGGACCATGTATCTTTTGTTTATACATAACTTTGGGACCATACGAAGAGGCTCTATCAAGGTTTACTCACCAAGAATGTGAAACCAGTCTTGAAGACGCGTTCGCCATAGATCGAACATCGTTTCTACTGACTGTGTTCCCACTCTTCAAAGGATCTTATTGGTTTTTGACCGAGAGACGTGTGTGTGTGTGTACATGTTCTAACTTAATTAATACTTTCCAATATGACTTCTCCTTAAGAGCATACATAGGTAGATCGAATTGTGCGAACCATATATTTCTCGAAGTAGCAAGGAAGGCTGGGAAGTAACAATCACACAACTGAATTTCCTAAAAATATTCGGTCTCCTGAATTGTTTCCGAACAAATGGAAGAAAACCAACCCATGAAACGGTCGGGAGAGCAAACAAAAAACAAAAAAACAAAGAAAATCATGTCTTCCTAAGGTTGTGGTTAACGTCGAAATCGAGCAGCTCGACACACACATGACATGCCGGCATCTTTTGGATATCAGATCACATAAGTTGACTCCAAGGTGCGAATAACACGTATGCGTGGGGCCCACGAACAATCAATGCCAGAAGTTACACCTCGTGTTTGGACCGGAGATTACAAACGTAGTGGGCCGAAGAATTCCCCTCCCGATTTGACGATCCACTCCCTGATTAATAGGAAAAGGGGCGTTCATCAACTGTTAATGACGTATCGATAACAGAGTGGCCGAGTTCAAATTGGATTCTCAGATCGACGACAGTGACAGGGGTGACATCGTGTTAATTAACTTTGTACGGATAAGATTATCGAGAATCATTGGTATCATAAGCTGTAATTTGAGTCTATAATTTGGGTCATTAATTTTGATGGTACGGATAAGATTACCTGAAAAATACTACAAACCCATCAGTCTTAGCAGCCATAATTTGGGCATAATATGAAAAATATGACCTCGATAACATTACAATGATTAAAGGTCATTTTGGGAATTTCACAGGATATATTCCTGTTTATAAATTCTCCTCTCTCAAGTTGAAGACTTGGATGGTAGCATGCAACAAAATCACAGGGATCAAACTCCAACAACAAAACCAAAAAAAACGCTTCTTTTACCTCAGCGTTAGTAGCAGCAGTCCTCCTCTTCTTTCTTCTTCTCCTCAGCCATGGAAGCAACAGCCGAAGATCTTCTTCCACTACAACCCAAGCTTGGATTCACCCTATCAGACGTCCTCCTCGCCGGCCCAAACGCCGCCATAGACGCTGTCTTGTCCCATCTCCCATCCTCAAAACCGTCAACAACCACATCGCCTTCCTTCCCTCGGTCACCGATCGGCTCCTCCGTGTACCACCGCCACTCCGAGCTCCTCCTCGGAGGATTCTCCCCAGCAACTTCACTTCGAAGTGCCGTGCCTTCCGCCGTCGACGGCAAGAGGAAGCTCTACCGAGGAGTCCGGCAACGGCAATGGGGCAAGTGGGTGGCGGAGATCCGGCTGCCCCAGAGTAGGATGAGAGTTTGGCTTGGGACTTATGACTCGGCCGAAGCCGCGGCCTTCGCTTATGACCGCGCTGCGTACAAACTTCGCGGTGAGTGGCAACTTTCTGTCGTTCGACTCAAGAACTATTCGACGACAAGTGAAGACGTTCAGTCTTCAATACTTTATTAACTTCGTCAGTGGCTTATCGTTTTTACTGCTGTGACCAGGTGAATATGCACGACTAAATTTCCCCACTATGGCTGGTGACGGAGGAGAAGGTGATTATCCGACGAGGCTAAGAGCCGTGACTTCGTCGGTGGATGCGAAGATTCAAGCGATATGCTTGAAGCTTGGTAGAGAAAAAGAGAAGAAGAACGAGAAAAGAAAAAACCGCCCGACCATCGAGGACGAAAGAAAGAAGGTGGTCAAGGAGGAGAAGGAGAAGACGACGACGAGTAGCTACACGCCATCGGACTCGTCTTGCTCTGGGTCAGAGACAAGTGTGAGCCTGGAGATGGAGATGGACGGTGGATGTTCGCTTGCCAGGATACCTTCGTATGATGCTGAGCTAATATGGCAAATCCTTGCAAATTAAGATTAGATCTAGAAAGACAGGAGTGCTTAGGAAAAAGACATGACTATTGGAATATTTAGTATTTGGCGTCTTGTTTGCTTTACATTTTACAGTCGGTGTTCAGTATAGATTATGCCCTCAACGGTGTTGTGCTGGTGCTATACACACAGAGAGTTTGGAGACATTTTTTTGTAGGGTGAGGTCTGATTTCACTCTTTTCTTTTTGTTTCTCCATGTTGGGTTCCCTCTGTTTTCCATCACACGTAGTGTTAATAATGGGTCAGGTAACCAACTATCGTGGTGTAGTTGACTAAGAGGAATAGAACTTTCACCTCCTTCTTAGGTTCGAATCTCGAGGACCGTAAGGAAAAAATATATACATATCGATATCAAAAAAAAAAAACAATAGGTCAAGTTTAAATCTAAGATCTGTAGACCTAGATCTGTAAAGTATTAATCTGGATTTTGAAAATAAGACTTATGAACTCGTGAACCTAGATCTGTTAGACTTGTTTATTTATTGGATAGGATCTAGATCTAAAATATCCAGACTCATGGACCTAATTTGTATATAATATATTATAAATTAAATATAATAGTTATTGTATAATTGTAACGTCCTGAATCCAGACATGTTACCAAAACACAGCATCACAAGGCTAATTACACAAATTACAGAACAAAAGGACTGTAACTAAGGCTCACCTATAGGATCTCGATGCGCGGCTAGAAACTCCATTTCCTGCACCGGAAACTGGCTGCACGCGGTCTGTCACCCACGAGTGCTGTGTGTTTTCAGGTGCAGACCGCGTGCAACCAGTTTACGGTGCAGGAATCGGAGTTTCTAGCCGCACATCGAGATCCTAGAAGTGAGCCTTGGTTACAGTCCTTTTGTTCTGTAATTTGTGTAATTAGGCTTATGATGTTATTGTTTGGTAGCGTGCCCGGGTTCGAGGCGTTATAATAATATTTATACTATATATATAATATATATTATTCTACTATCAAATCTCAATCTCTCATTCTCTCATTTATTGAATCATTTGAATAATTGAATCTCAATTGAATGTCATTGCATTTAGTAAAGTTTATTTGAATCTTAAATGTTGAATGTGTATTTGGGATATATCAAAATTGAATCTTGAATATATATTTAGATATGTTTATTTGAATAATTTAAATAATTAAAATATCCTATTTTTAGATAAATTTTCTATTTTTATTGAATCATTTAAATAATTGAATCTCAATTGAGAAATAAGTTGAAAGACCTATTAAACTCAAAATCCGAATCCAAATTCATTATCTTTATGGGTCTAAGTCTGGGTCCTAATTTTAAAACTTAGACCTAAATCTAGACCCAAACTCGTGAAAGAAGATGGATCTGAGTCTAGATATAGGTAAACTTGATCCAGACTCGACTCGTTGACACTCTTAATCACACAAGCGACTCCTTATTTTTTCCTCCTTTTTTTTTTGAGAAAAAACAAAACATGGACCTAATGTGTTTCTCGTTGACACTCTTAATCACCCAAACATGTGTTTCTTGTTTTTATAAGTATTTGCTATTGATCGTGGACGTATTAGTATTGTTGTGATTCGAAGTTTTATGATAGAAGAAATTGTATTTAATTATGTAAGTTACTTATTCGTATTCCAATAGTTTAGAAAAGACATCGTATTAGGGATTGTTGGAATATTTATATATACATTTTCTTCTTTGCATGGATTTTTTTAAAATTTTTCCTTTTGTTGTATCCAAGGCGTGTTTAATAGATTGTGGTTAGTGTAGTACTACAACAAATTCATTGTCAAGAGATTCGGAGATTTGGCAAAATTTTACATGTCCAATAGTGGAGCTTCTTCACATGATATTAAATTTAACATGAAAAATGAAATGTTTGACTTTTCCACAAAACATTAGTATATTAAAAAAAATGAAAGAGGGAAATACCATGGCAATTCATTATTGTATTAAACATGATAGCGAAAGTCCATCTTTATATTTTTCCCAACCTAGAAGTAGGTTGTGAAATGTGACATGGACCTAATGTTAGGACCTCTTTAATGGCCCACTTGGGTCGAATACAAATACCAAAAGCCCAATGTACGATCTGTTTTGTTGGAAGTGCTTATCATTTTTAATTTAAACTCTTGCATCATTTTTTCTCGTGAAGATAATGTTTTTTTTTGTTATCGATTTAGAGAGGGGGAGGGGGGCGTGGCAAGTTTATACCATCTTTCAGTCACTATGAAATTTTTTTTATGCATGTCCTAAGATTCGAACCTGGGACCTGTGGCGAGTTTGAAGTTCTCCCAACCACTGTGACAATGAAGCATTGTCTCTCGTGAAGATAATGTTAGCTAGAAATAAAATATCTAAAGTAACTTAAATGTTTTTTAATTATTTTTCCTTTTGATTTTAAAAAAGACACATGTAAAACCTAGTTTTCAGGTTTTTCAAAACACCTTTTTAAACAAAATTTTAAAACAACCTTTTACATCAATAACTACTTTAAAAAAGGGAGTTATCCGATATCAATTAGATCTTATCATATCAAATATACTCAATTCATTATGAATCCATAATGATTTTACTTTGAATTAATAATGATTTATTATTATGAATTCATAATGAAATTTTACTATGACAAGCCAAAGAAAAAATTGTTTAAAACTAATACAAAATACAAAGATTTCGAGTGAATGTAGATTGAAAGAAGTGATAGTTACAGACCGTAATTTATTATTTTCCATACAACCATTGGGTTGCGTGTTAGTTACTTGTGCTAAAATTTTAAAACAACCTTTTACATCAATATCAATTTCAATATCAATTGTATGATGTGCTTATCAAATTATAGATAATGGGGAATGCAAAAAGGTAGGCGTGCAAGGCTTCCACAAGAGTCTCCCCATTATTCTTGTTTTGTGAATAAATTGAGTCTCCCCATTATTCTTGTTTTGTGTATAAATTGAATTCTTCTTTTCCTACTTGTTGACACTTAGGAGGAGTTTGTGTCATTAGAATCTAAAGAAAACTAAAGGAAAGGAAATTAATTTCTCTTTAATCACATTTTTAAGTGATGTTTGTACCTCCATTGAAAAAGAAAACAGTTTCTGTTCGTTTCCTTAATATAAAAATCAAGAAGATTTTCATTTTTATAAACATATGATAGAATCTCAACGAAAACATGTTTCGGTTTAACACACTCCTTCAGTCTCTCTCGTGATGTTCGCTGCTCTTGTTCTCTTTCTTCGTCTTCACTCAGATCTCTGTTCAAGAAACCCACTAAGGGATGGAGGAAGGAGCGAAGAGAGGAAGAAAGGGTCATCTTCTTCTACTATCCTAATCCTTAGCTCCATCTATAACATTCTCTCTCCATCGATATAGGGCCAGATGAGGAGGTCCATCCTCCTCTTCCTCCCTTTTTCCTTTCTCTTGTAGACTTTTGTTTCTCACTCTCGACATTGATGCAAGGCCAGGGAAACATGGGGAAGGAGATTCGGAGGGGGGGGCAAAGGCATCACCACCGTCATCCACAATCAAATTCAGACCTCCACCCTCTCCTCATTCCAAACACCTCTTTGTGCACCATCACTAGTCCTGCAAACCACAACACAAATAAAAAACAAGCATTAGATCTTTCTATCAAAGTCGATGTTGTAGGTGATGGTAGCAGCAACGTGGTCTTGGGTAGAGAAGATGTTGTAGGAGCACCAGTAGACCTCAACGTCAACGGCGATGAGGGTCTCGATGAGGACGACGGTCCAGATGGTCATGTAGAGGGATCTAGAGATGGGAGCGCCCTTGAAAGGCTGAGAGGGGCCAAACTCGATGTGGTAGGACATGAGCCTCGACATCTCAACCTCGGCAAGGTTGATCTCAAGGCGATCGGCCTGGGACATGTCTTTCACCTTGTACTCACACCCCAACGAGGTCATCTCCATCGACAACACCATTTCTTCTCCTCCTCCATTTCAGACGTCTCTCTCTCTCTCTCTCTCTCTCTCTCTCTCTGAGATTCCAAACTTGAGATCTTTAGATTCTATGATCTTGTTTGCATTAAAGTTGATCCAATTCTTATAGTTTTATCTTGTTTAGTTCACCTGGTTTTGAGTTTTTGATGACATGTTATGTTGTGATCATTGGTAGTTGTAGATGCATTAAATGATCTTTATAATTTAAATTATTTGTTTACTGTTTGTTTCCGACAGACACAAACACTGGAAATTTAGTCAAATAGGAAATAAAATTCATTTATCTCTGTTTCCTTTGGTTTCTCTTTGACTAATATTTTCTATTTTCTTTCTTTTCGAAGATATAAACAAACTCCTATTTGGACAAACATTCGTTCCCTATTACTTTTGTCTTTATAATCTTTTTAAATTTAGAAGTTGATCGACGAAATAGTCTTTTGTAACTATAATTTGTTGCATCATATGAAACCACTAAACATAAACAGTGGAAATATGCAAGCGACATAAATATTGAAAACATTAATTAAGAAAACCACCATTATATGGTTATGCCAGTCTAGGTCGTTAGCTTTTCTCCCATCCATATCGTTATTGCTTGAGACAGTTGAATGCTCGAGATGTAGTTGGTTGCACTTGAGAGATTGACACCATATTTTTAAGCATCTAATAAATTTGTCAGGTACTGTAGATTTCTAGATTAGTGTAAAGAGAAGTTTCTCGTGAAATGGAGGTAGATACCACTATGAAGAGAATATCTAAGAATTGATCTTATTTTTTATTTTTAAAACTCCTATCAAGTCACGTAGCAATCGACAGAAGTGATCTTACGACTACCACTAAAGAGAAGACTAATGGGTCAGACCGACTCATAAGCCTTTTAGGCTGAAGGTATCTTATTTCTTTTAGTACGAAAGTATCTTATTACAAGAACCCATGAATACATGATGGTCCAGAGAACTTTAAACTCGTCATAGGTCACAGATTCGAATCCTGAGACATGTATAAAAATTCACCTTCTAACTATCTGAACCGTTAACCAAAAAAAAAAAAAAAAAACATGATGGTCTACTAAAGTCCCTACACATCGCTGCCTTCCTTCCTTGTGGATGAAATACCAGTAGAACATGGGCGTCACATGGCCTCCATTAACACACCTCGGGTCCACTACAGTTTTTCCTCCATCGCGGTCGGCGCGCTTGGCTGGATACGTGCGCTTCGCTTTACCATGAAAACATAAATTTTTGGCTAAAAAGACTGTTGTTCCGTATCAAGAAATATGCTAACGAATGGATAAAATGTGTGTGGAAGCAACATAGAATGAGTGAGCTGTATCCTTTTCGTCAAAGCATATAAAGCTTCAGAGAAGCAAAACCATCGGTTGGAATTGGAAAGGTGCATGACCAACCCCCCTCAGATGATCAGATCTACATGTTAATACTATTTTTGGTGACCCAGATCCATCAAGCCTGTGCCATGTTTTATACTAATGAACACTCAAAGCATATGTATTACTGTTGCCATGTCTAGTGTTCTGCAATTGTTTGTTGTGTGAAGTCAAATTGTATTCTACAGTCTCGCTCTTCAGTGAATTCTATGAAGCTCCAGGTCTGCAGTAAGAACCTATTCACAACATTAATGGCTCGTTAGTAATCGACACACAAACGAAAGGGTGCCAAATCCCAAGATTTTGTCTGCTAGTCACGGGTAACCATGTGGGTTCAATTCTGTTATCCAACTAAACAAACAAAAACCGTGGCATCTTTGCAGCTGGTGCAGACACAGCACTTGACAGGATGGCAGACCAGAATTTTAAATGAGGAGAATTCCCCTGTAAAAGAAAAGAATTCTTCAGATTCCACAACGCACCTACAAGTGCACACTTCTCAGTGTTCTACATTTTTCCCATCCCAATCCATCTTTTTTTCTATGGGTCCATTTACTAGTAAAGCAAGTCGCTCACTTGACTAAACATTCTCTTCTTCCATAGAGAGAGAAAGAAAAGTTTCTGCTGTTTTTTTTTTTTTTCCCCTTCATATGAGCTCCAGGACACTCGCTCTTTGACAAACTCCTGTTCAGATCAGAGTGGTTCTTCATTCTCTACCTTGGAGGTTTCTTCTTGCACTACTTGCTTGAAACTTTACTGTCTCACGATCTTATGTACTTGCTTGTTACTGTGTTTAGTCTGCTTTATTTGTTTCTTCTGTAAATCTACTAGTCAAGGTTTTTGGCTGTTGGATCATTTGGTGTAGATCTGAGAAGAAAAAATATGTTCTGTTTGCATATCTTCCTAGGATCACCTGCTTTTAAAGTTTGTTTTGGAGCTTTATGGTTGGTGTTGTTTGATTGAGTCGCGACTGTGCTCATATTGTTAGGGTTGCTTGCTCATTGCCCTCTTTTAATGTTGTTTTCATTAAAAAGATTTAATCTTTAAGTAGAGTTTGGAAATGGATGAGGTACTGGTGCTTCATTGCCATCTTCTTCTCGTCTCCTCAAACTAGATAATTGAAAGCCACCATTCTCTCTGTTTCTGCTCTTGCTACAATTTTTTTTTTACTGTACTTTTGGTATTATTTCTCTATATTCCAACTTTCTTTGTTTCTCCTATACTAATCCTTCAATCAAGGTTATTTGCTTTTGGGATTTTGCTGTTGGAACATTTGTGGTAGATCTGAGGAAAAAAAGGTTTCTTCTTTTTTGCAGCATACTCCTGGGGTTCACCAGCTGTTAAAGCTTGTTTTGGAGCTTCCGTTTGGTGCCCATTAGGGTCTCTGTACACTGTCATTTCCTCCTGTCACATTGATCACAAAAAGATCTGATCTTTAACTAGACTTGAGAAGAAGATGAGGTACTGGTGCTTTGTTGCCACCATCTTCCTCTATTCACTGGTCCACAAATGTGCACTGGCAGAGCCAACATGCTCCAATGCGGTGCCAATGAAGCACCGTAAAGAGGTGATATCAATCACAAACTTCGGAGCTGTTGGCGACGGCCGGACGGTAAACACTTGGCCATTCCGGAAGGCGATATACCGGATCGAGCATCTCAAAAGGCCGTGGGGAACATTACTCTACATCCCTCCAGGTGTATGGCTAACAGGGGCCTTTAATCTCACTAGTCACATGACATTATATCTTGCCAAGGGTGCTGTCATCAAGGCCACTCAGGTATTATAGGGCAATCTTCCTTTCTACCTACTACTTAATATATTCTGTTTATGTTTGTTTGGTGTTTTCTTCTTGGATTTTGGGATTTGGGTCCATTTTTTGCAACATTCATCAAACTGATCTGGGCGATGTGTCGCCTAAGTCCTGACTAGAATTTGAGGCAGTTAGGGTTTTCAGTCAAGATTTCTCTGCTGACGTTGATGTCCAACTTGAAAGCAAAATGTGGTCGAGTGTTAACCACTACAATAAAATCAATTGGTGTTAATGAATGTATGTTTTATCATAAAATCGAGGACACGACACACGAAGGTGATGCACAGTCGGAGTGTGCAATGTGTATAGGAAAATAACACAGAAAATGTCCATAAATGTGTTACCAAGGAGACTTGAACTTGGGTGGGGTGCCTTCTGAATATTTTTTTTGCATGTCCCGGTCATGCGTTGTCTTCGTGTCCGGTGATTTCGGGAGTGTTAAGTATATAAATCATGCACTCATTAATACCAATTGATTTTAGTGTAGTGCTTAACATTGAGAACATTGGTATGTAATCAATTTAACTGAAATTGACAGGTTTGCCTCTTCAGTTTTTTTTCTATCCCAGAATTTTGTGTTTAATAGCTACTCTAGAGTTACAATTTGTCATCTTGCAAGAATAAGAATATATATGGAATGTGAATATCTTTGGTCATGGGGCGCACTCTCATAAGTTGAAATTTATGCTTTTCTTTCACAAGTTCTTCATTTCAGGTTCATATTTTCACTTCGAAAATGGTTTGTAAGAGGATTTACGTACTGATTGATTATTTTCAATTCTCTGTATAGATGAGAGAAAATTTGTAATTTGTTGGTGCAGGATACAAGACACTGGCCCTTGATCAGTCCCTTACCATCTTATGGAAGAGGCAGAGAACGACCAGGAGGACGGTACATGAGTTTTATTCATGGGGATAGAATTCATGATGTTATAATAACTGGTATATGCCACATTTTTTAGTCTTATATAATCCTTCTCTGTTTATATTTGCATCCTAAATCTTATGAATGTCCTAATGAGTTAAATCCACTCTCTTTGTCAGGCACTGTTGAATTGGCACTTGAATTAACATCTTGTCGCAGTTGCTGGTGTCAATTATTTATCTGAAATGTCCACTAATTTGGAAAAATGATTCTGTAAGACAAAGAATCTAGATCTTATTGGCTAGTCAGCTACCTGGATCCCACTTTTTAGCTGCTGTAATTGTATTGCAGTCCTTGGGATCAAGGTAGATCCTAAAGCTGGAAGGCAAGACAAATACGAGTAAAAAGACATTTGGTTAATAATAACCTGAAAATTTGAAAGATACAACCGCCTTTTTTTGCATCAGATGATAGCTAGAAGATTCAGACAAGCTATTAGCACAGAAAAGACATGTTTCCAACCTTGCCAATCGTTTTCATACAAACACATCCTAAACTTGGGTAAAAGGGAGTTTCAGTAGGTTACTGTTGGAATAATCTTACACTGTAAAAAGTAAGGACTAGACTTGTAGTTATATTTAAATGGATCTCTTCATTCATTAATGTCAAGATTACAACATGATATCTTAGTAAAAAAAAATCCAAACATGTCTGAGTCCACACACATCCAACTATATCTAAAGAAAACATTTGTAGGATTTAAAAGAGATAGAGAAGTGTTGGAGTAGTTCCACGTTGGAAAAAGTGAGAACTAAACTTGTGATTATATATAAATAGACTCATCTACTTATTATTAATTGATTTTGAGTTGAATGTTTATATTACAATAGTAACAATGTAAGCTTATTTCCGTTATATATGTATTTCTCCATTACAATAGAGAGATGCATTTACTTCACAACAGTATTGATATTAGTGATAGGACTGTTATGCTGGTGGAAGAAAATTGATGAGTATATTCTTATCCATGATATATACTTGTATGGCTTCTGCATTGCTATTTCCTTCTGTATTGTGTAATGCTACCTTGATTACTTCTATCTTTGGATGTTGAACCCACTTCTTTGCAGGTGACGGTGGGACTATTGATGGTCAAGGCGATGTCTGGTGGAATATGTGGAGAAAGAGGACCCTCCGTTACAACCGACCACATATCCTGGAGCTAATGCATTCTAGAGACATCATCATTTCTGGTGTTGTCTTCCAAAACTCAGCCTTCTGGAACATTCACCCCGTGTATTGCAGGTGAATAAGAAATCTTGTTTTTATCACCCATTGACGCTACCATTTCAGCTACTGCTATCAGAAAATTAATTTTACTTCCTTTGCCTCTTTTGTTCGGATTGTATTCATGACATCCATGGTTGAACTTCTAGAATTTGTTTTCTTTACTGACTACAGAATCAAATTTCATATAAGAGCATTAAACACAATGTCCAAATTCTTGGCTGAACTCCATGTTTATAATGTTTCTTTCTTTTTCCTCTAAAGCCAATCATACATCACTTCTGTTCTGAGAAATAAAGTGATCATTCATTTTTATTATGCAAACGAATAGTAATTATTCTTCCTTTTTGCAGCAATGTGGTGATAAGAAATGTTACCATATTGGCTCCTCATGACTCCCCCAATACTGATGGTATAGATCCAGGTAACTCTGCTGCCGACATATTTTTATCACTTCGACCATTTACTGCTTCTCTAAAGTGAATTGAAGCATTCTTCTCCCATTGCCTTCATAATTTTTTGCAGCATAATTCGTCGCACTCCTTGTTTACCAAAAAAAGAAAAAATGCACCGTATTTTTCACAGAGAATCAGAGTCTCTATAAACTCATAAATTTTCTCTACTTGAAATGCAGATTCAAGCAACAATGTCTGCGTGGAGGATTCTTACATTTCAACTGGAGATGATCTTGTATCGGTAAAGAGCGGTTGGGATGAATATGGCATTGCCTATGGCCGACCAAGCTATGACATCACGGTTCGTCGGATCACAGGTTCCTCACCCTTCGCCGGATTCTCTGTCGGGAGCGAAGCATCGGGAGGCATAGAAAACGTGTTGGTGGAGAACATGAACCTCTTCAACACGGGGATTGGCATTAACATAAAAACTGACACAGGCAGAGGAGGATACATAAGAAATGTGACCATCTCCGGCGTGAACATGGACAACGTCCGCTACGGTTTGAAGATGGCAGGGGATACCGGAGACCACCCGGACAACAAGTTCAATCCAAATGCAGTACCGGTTGTCGGTAAAATCCTGATCAAGAATGTATGGGGTGTGAACGTCCTACAACCAGGCTCCATTAAAGGCATCAAAGGCTCGCCTTTCACCGGAATATGCCTTTCCAATGTCAAGCTTTTCGGAGCCGGAGGAAAGGAAGCGCCATGGAAGTGCACAGATGTAAGGGGTGCCGCAGTTGAGGTACGGCCTTCGCCGTGCTCAGAGCTCACTGGCGCTACTTCAGTGGGATTCTGCTCAAGTTTTCTGTAAATGTGTTTTGCTGCATTTGCTTTAAGACTATTGAATTGCCCGTCCTTGTTGCGTACAAGATCTAAATCGAGATTTCCACATGGGATTGTTCTTACCATCACCTTACCTGTAATTGTAAGCTTTGTTCCATTGATATGATCAAATTATAAGTAAACATGCTTGTTAAGAGGTCTTGCTGCTCTAAGCTTTACGCAAAAGAAAAAAAGCTTGTTAAATATGATCGTAGGTGGAAATTTTATCACCAGTTTGCTTGACAACTACCATGTGCGTGTGGTCCATGCAAAACTACATGCACAGTCTAGTACATAAACTAATCAATAATCTCGTGATCTCTTCGTAATCACATGTTATGGTTTTCATGAACGGTAAATGTTGCTTCAATCCATAAATTCTATAACTTGGTGCATATTAGATCGGAGGAAGCGTTAAATGAAATGGTTCGGGTAATCGGGTCCAACGATGCGACCAGTTTAACAACCAGCCACATCGATTCCCGCGCAATTTCCACCAGTGGTGGCGGTCTTTGCAAGTTTCAGCTCTTTCAGTCAGTCCAGTTCTAGGGTTTCGTTCCATCTCCCAAAACCCAACCCATGGCTTCTCCTCCACCCTCCAAGCGCCAGAGGAAGACCCAGAGCGACGAGGGCTCCGTTTCGCCTCTGGTTGTCTTCGCCCATGGCGCCGGGGCACCTTCCACTTCCGAGTGGATGGTCAGGTCCGACCATTTAAAAAGTTGTCTCTTTTAGTTGTAAAAACCCATCAGCACTTGATGTTTTCCTGATAAAGATGCAATCTTTGTGTGCTTGAATGCTAGTTTTCGTGTATTGGTTTGTTGTCTGTGTTGATGTTTGGTCATTCCCAATTGTAACATGTAGATCTCTTTTTGTTAGGTTACCTTGATGTATCATTTAGTTGATGTGGCATGTTTGGTTGGTCTATTATTCTTTAATAGAAAGGTAGTAGAATGGATTTTTGAATGAGATCAGTTGGTGTTTATTTTTTTGGTCTGCAGATGGAAGAAAATGCTGGGAGAGGAATTAGGAGCTGTTGATGTTATCACCTTTGACTACCCATGTTAGTTGTTTTTTTACCCATCCACATTTTCTTTGTTGATCTTATTTACACTAGTGAAATTTCTGAGAACAAATTAATAACAATTTATTGACAAATTTGGGTTCATTCTTTAAGCTCATGAGTTTCTTTAATATATAATAGATAACGTTGTGTGCATAGGTCTTTTTATATTAGAGCAAGGGTTTGCAGTTCAAAACTAAGAAGTTTGGTCATGATTTTGCAAGTTGGGATAACTGAGAGGAGGAATTAGGATTAGAAAGTATTTTTGTATTTAATATAAAATTATTATGATTCACTTTTTTTCTTAAATTTAGAACTTTAATTTAAATCACCATGCTTCAGTTTTATTACTAATTTGAGATAAAAGCTTTTCCATTCACAACCTATCCTTTTAATTAAAACTCTGACTTTTTCATGTTGAGTTCACATGTTTAAGGTGTAGAAGCACTACTTATGTTTCTTATTTTGTGATGTAATATACCTATTACCTCTACTTACCATGTCTTGGTACCATTCCGTGGCACTTCTTGTCAAATCGTAGAAGCTTAGTGGTATTCTATTTGTCAAAAAATGTTCTTTCTTTTAAGTTAGAGTTTTGGTGAACCTTTTGTGTCATTTTCAAAAATTGATTTTTTTTTTTGTAAGTTCATCTTATTTTATGCTGAAATATACCTATTATAACTATCTACTTTTTTTTTTCTATGATTCAATCACATTCTGGTTAATTTCTAGAAGGTTAGAGATTGTTGATTTAAGAAAAGGTTGGCTTTTTTAGATATTTGAGTTCTAGTATATGTTTTCTCTTCTTTTTCAAAAAATGTTTTCAAAAAGCCCAGACTAAATGTTAAGAAAGCTAAACAAAGAGCTCTCTGCTAGAAATTTTCACATAAGAACATCACAAAATATCTTACATAAAGATACTCTTATGCAGTTTTTTCACAAACATACTCAACAGACACCTTGTAAATTGAGAAAGCTTTGAGAACAATTGAACATCTCACACCTGTCAACATGCAATTGCAAATCATGCTAAGAATTCTCTACTCCATGCTTCCATCGTGCCATCCCTCTTCTCTTCTTCTCTATCTTCTTTCACTCAAGGTACACTGGCCCCATCCCTTCTTCCGGCTCCTCTTCATGCTTGCCATCACCAATCCAACAACACCACCACCAAATCCAAATCAGAGAGAGAGAGAGAGAATTTTTTTTTTCCCAGAGGTGAATTCTGAATGAAAATTTGCAGGCATTTTCAAATGTAGATGCGGGATATAAAATGACATTATTAGCCTTTTGATAATTTGTTATTACCAAAATTTATAAAGGGTAACAATAAAATTTCATAATGGCAAATTTGGTGCATCATAAAATGTGGTCAAATGGGGGAGGGGGTCTTCACATAATATAGAATAGCTATGATATGTGAGGTTTTGCTACATTGTCTTTGCAGAATGTATATTGTGGACTGTGGTCTT
The DNA here is from genome assembly GCA_024699735.1 of Posidonia australis. NCBI lineage: Eukaryota > Viridiplantae > Streptophyta > Magnoliopsida > Alismatales > Posidoniaceae > Posidonia > Posidonia australis. The sequence goes on along the minus strand of JAMKQA010007942.1, from coordinate 11,628 downwards.
CTGTGGAAAAAATATAGGATTGATTTGCACTGAGTTTTGGTGTTAGGTTGCCCTCAAAACTCTGTTACCAAATAAGGCCTTAGTTTTTCTTTTGTAAGAGTTAACAAATCATATATTGTGAATTAGAGCACGCTTTTTCTTTTGCCAAGTAAATTATCGGTCCCTTTTGCATGTTTGTCCCTCTATTATCCAATAAGACTTTAGTTGTAATTCTTTATACCTTGAGCATTTGTATTACATAAAGAAATTATTACTACTTATTAGCTACACCTAGCACTGTTATCAAAACTCCAAAGTTTAAACCAATTGATCTTGTTGGTAACTTGATATTCAGATCTAACATGTAGGGTGGTCGAACTTTTTTGCCTTCTAAAAATGAAGTATTATGTGTACTTTGTATCTTTGACAGACATTGCTGGTGGAAAACGTGGACCTCCACCCAAAGTGGAGAAGTTGGTTGAGCATCACTTGAATGTTGTAAAGGATGCCATGGCCAGCTATCCTGGGCATCCTCTGATATTGGCAGGGAAATCCATGGGTTCGAGGTAAGGTTATTGAGCTAGAAACCTGTGATTATAACCTAATATTTTGACTCATGTAGGCTTTTCTGTAGCATCTTTGCTGTCATCGATTAGTCTTCTCTTGTATGCACAGAGTTAGCTGCTTGGTCACTGCTGCAGAAGACATTCATGTTTCTGCTGTAGTCTGCTTGGGTTATCCACTGAAGGTTTGTTTCACTGTCTTTGTTTGTTACTAAACATTGGAGGTTGGGTTGTTGCTTGTTGTACCTGGGAAAACTTTTGCTACACATTCAGTGGATTTTTTGTAATTTGACGATAAGAAAAACATTCAGTGAACTTCTTGTTTCTACAATATGTCTTTTGTTGAACTTTGTCACTCAGTTACTTACATGAGCTCATTTCTCCAACCATAATGATTAGAATGTGGATATTACCAGCCTAACAACCAAGTTACCAAACAAATTACGTACACATATTGAGAACTTGAATCAGATGATTCCTCACTAGTCTTCCATGGGTTCACAGGCACCTGAGATTATTCTTATGTTGAACGGATAACCCTGTTGCTCAACATTGCCATTTCAACCCCACTTGAGCTGTATTGTACCTACAATGCCACATACATATGAGTTGATAATGCACATGTATATTAGGAATTTGTTGAATTATGCATGTGGCTGTGATCTCAGACCCTGCACATTGTAGTCTGTCTCAAATCTTAATGCACCTGTCTTATCTTAGTTTAGGTATTTTGTGTAACTATAAGTTGTGCTCGTCTTTCAGGGTATGAATGGTGCAATACGTGATGAGACACTTTTGAAGCTTAACACACCAGTTATGTTTGTGCAGGTAAGATAGTTGGTATTCTGGCTACTCCAAAGTACCTGTTTATATGCATTTCCATCCCGTGATTTACTTATTTCGTTCTTTGACTTAGTGCAAACTTGTTCACACTTTCATGCTGCACAAATTTCTAACACACTAGTTGCCAATGAAGGGTAGCAAAGATGGCCTCTGTCCGTTGAGTAAGCTGGAAATCACTCGTAAGAAGATGAAATCCGTAAATGAGTTGCATGTTATTGATGGTGGAGATCATTCTTTCAAAATTGGAAAGAAAATTCTGCAATCCACAGGATCAAACCAAGCTGAAGCTGAAGAAGAAGCTGTCAAGGCAATTGCATCATTTGCCTCTAAATTAATCAAGGGGGAATGAAAGTCTATCGCCCAGTAAAATTGTCTGGTATTGACATGTTTTGGAAAATCGCGAGTAGTAACGCGATGTGGTTAACAGGCAAGCAATCTCACTATAGTGAGATATTTTGTAATGCTTCATCAAGTCACCAACATATTATTAATATATAAAATGTAAGATCTGATAGGTTGTATATATTTTATGTATATTCAAATCTGTTAGGAAAACGATCATCTTTTGTATCATGAATTAAAGTTAAACGGTATAGGAAAAGTAAAAAAAATCACAACAAATCAAAGTACATATACAAACACAGTGACTTACAATGATAAAAAAATTACTAAATAGGTCTACATTGTTGGGAGAGAGAGAGAGAGAGAGATATTTTACTATGATAAAAAATGACTACAAGACATAAGATATAAATGAAGAAAAAAGATCAAAACTTTTATTCTAGAGAAAGTCATCGTCATTAAAGACTCTGAAGGGTGAGAAGATTAATTGTCATTTAAAATCTCAATATAAGGGTGTGTATATATATACATGTAGTATGAAATAGATTCCTTTTTAACAAACTTTTGTCATAGTAGATGTCCGTATTGAGTTGTTGTCATTTAAAACCTTTAAGTGGACGTTTGAAACAGACATCGGTTTTTTTATTGAGTTGTTGTCATTTTTCAGTCAACGTTCGAAGTAGATGTCTGTTTAATCCTCATGTTGGAATCGTGTCCCAATGGATGTTCGCAGAGTCTGTGTGAAAGTTGTGACAAAGTGAACGTTTGTTAAAGATGTTTTCAAGTCAAAATTCAATAAATCTCTATTGTGATTTGAGAAAACTCTTTTGTATCATGAATATGATCATTTTTTATATCTCTTTACCAGACAGATTGTATTGCATAAGCTAATCAAGTTCACACATTTTTGAATTTGATCAATGGAATAGGTTTTGTCATTATGTCGGCTTCTTTAATATTTTTTTACTATTGTTTTGTATTTTATCTTTATAGTTTGAAGAGATTTTACTGTAAACTTTTAGGAAAAATAGCTTCTAAAAAAGTTCTCAATTCTCCTATATCACAATTCTCCCCGATTATTGGCAATACATGTGTAAATACAAACTTTGTGTATTTGAAGGATAGCTTGATCACTCTTTGTTTACTCCTTGTAATGTAAGTTGTTGTAATAATTTCTTTCTCTCTTTTTTCTGAACTAGGAAAAAGATCAATATGTAACTGTACTTAATCATGAGAATTCCACTCGAGTTCCACCTCCTTGTCAGTACTTACATCTATGCTAGTACAAGAAGAATTAATAGCAGAAGTTTTCTTAGAATAAGTTTTCTTGGAATTAATAGTTATCTTGTCGATATGACAAGATAACTATCTTTAATGACTACCAATACTTCATCTTTAGTTGACTATTTGTACCATTTTACTTCTAGAGTGTTAAAGGAGATAAGATTCTTTGTGAAATCTAAAACATGTCCGGCATTTGCCAGTGTCATCTTTGTCTTATTATGCATCCTCAACTCAATTGTGATGTACAACTCCACTTTCAATAGATTTGTATATAGAGAATCAAGTCCTATTGGAAAACATGTGGTATGTACACTTTGAGTTTAGAATCCAATCATCTTTCAATTTATATGGATTTATGCTAACAAACACGTAGCCACGATCAAAACATTCTAACTCCACATAACTCCCTTTTACGGAATCCTTTTTAGGCATTCTAAGTGACCTTTAAAGTTACCTTTTTCTTTATTTTGAAGCTTCCAATAATCATTTATAATGTGTCATTTCTTCTTATAGTTACAAAATTTACTCTTTTCTTTAGATATGTCTGTTGAATTTTATTTCATATTTTTTCCTATAACATTAAAAGCTTCAGTTTTCTCATTATTGACATTGAAATTTGTCAACTCTCTATCCATCAAATTTTTTAAAAATAAAGATGACTTAATATCATCTATTGTTATTTCCTCTCTGTCGTATATGAGAGTTTCCTTGAAATATTTGAAAGAGGACAATAATAAACATAGTATCAAAAGAGTTTGATCTTCGTATTCAATCTTTATATTCATATTTTTTACGTCTATAATAATTGAACTGAAATCATCAAGACATTATTTAATGAATGCACCTTCATTCATACGAAGTATGAACAATCATTGCTTTAAATATAATTGGTTCGTAAGGATCTTGATCATGTAAAGAGATTTCAGCTATTACTAGATAATTATTATAGTCTTCTCGTGCACGACCTCCTGAAGAATCTCGTTTGACAAATAAAGTTGTATACTTGTTAAGACTTTTTCATCCATCTCTTCCTTCTTATTTTTACTTATGGATTCTGACATCTTGTTCTTTTCCTTCTATGCCTTTGAAGCTCATTGTTGAATCATAACTACATACGTCTTTATTTGCTACAAATAGAAGTTGACATTTTAGTTGTACTTATTAATCTTGAACTTCGTTGTCATTTTCGTGGTTGAATTGGAATTCACAATAAAAACTCTGATGACAGTTTATTAGAGAAATGATCCTTTTTTGCACCATGAACAAAAATCAAATGGCAAAGGGAAAATAGAAAAAACTACAATAAATCAAAGCACATATACAAATACAAGAATTTACGAGGTTCGAGCAAATATGTTTACATTTTTGGAAGAGAGAGGGAGATTTCACTATGATTAAAGATGAATACAAGGCACAAGAGATTGATGGAGAAAAAAGATGAAACCTTCACTTTAAAGAGAGTCGTCAGTATTAAAGACTCTCGAATGTTGGAAGATCAACTTTCATCTAAAATCTCAACACAAGGGTGTATATATATGTAAGGTAAAATGGATCTATTTAGAACAAATTTTGTTATAGTAGATGTTCGCACGAACGTCTACTTAGACTTTAGATTTCAAACTGCAATCAAAGTGGACGTCAGGAACGGACCTCGATTTTTCTACTGTGTTGTTGTTATTTTTCAACAGACGTCTATTTAATTCTTTGTGTTGGAGTGGTATGTCAATGGACGTCTGTTGCAGACATTCGCAAAGTTTTTGTGTAAAAATAATGATGGAGTGGATATCCACACAGACGTCTATTAGGTTATTTTCAAGTCAAAACTGAACAGAATATTTTTCTGTTATCAATTCATTTGCATTAACTTACTTTTATCAATATATTTATCAACTTTACCAAAAAAAAAAAGATTCAATTCTTGATGCATGCGGATGGATATGTGACGACGTGCATGGGAGTATATGACTGACCATTCAGTGAGCAATCTCAAGTCCTGCATGGCTCCAACTAACATAATTTGGTACAAATCTTTCAAGACATTTAAATGGCAACAACATCAAATGTGAAGTTGAACTATTCTCTAGGCACCTAAACAATGCTAGAGGTCTTCAAATTGTTTGTTTTTTGTTTCTAAATTATTTAAAGGAGCCATGATTTCAAATATTACGTGAATACCTTAAAAAAAATGAAAAAATATTATCAATAGCATCATTCCTTATTTTTCAATACATAAATACCATTTACTATCAAATGTTTAGTTAAGAACTGATGATGATAAGTTAAAATCTAACTTAAAGATATTTTTTGAAAACGGTAATATTAATATGATATAAGCTCCAGACATGAAAGTCATTGGGAACGTGAGGTTCCATTCCTCACTAAATCAGTAAAGACATAAACATAATATAGAGTCTCAGAAAGAAACACAAATTAAAAGGCAGAGCAATTCGTTAAGGAGCATCAATCCCTATGTTAGAGGAACTGGGCATATTGAGGTCCCGATTTGCCTGGTGAGGTGGGAGAGCTTCAGAAGGATCTCTGGAAGAGATAAGATTGTTTGGGGCAAGTTCCTTGGTCCACGTATTGTGCATGGACGAGATAGAGTGTAGGATTTCTTCTTTTTCGAATCATGTTGCATAAGTGTCTATCCAGTGATGCATAGTAGAAATAATATCAAAAAAAATCATTACATGAGTTTTTTGACAATCTCTGAAAATTCTATTATTTCTTTTACAATCTCTGAAATAATATGATTGTTTCCACTAAATCATATCTAACTTAAAGATATGAAACAACTAATTCTTACGATAAACCAAAGAACGGAAAAGACAAACGGAGAGGGAGAAGTTACGAGTACAAGAGTAGTAAAGGGAGAAGTTAAGGCTTAAAAAAGAGGAAAGAAACAATTTAGGAGTATATATGATTGTTGGTTTGGTAGATAAGAAGGTAAAACTTATTTAGAAACTAATAGCTATACTTTATTTATTTTAGCTTAGAACTAATGTATTTAAACTCGATGTTAGTTATGTATTTAAAAATAGAGATTGATAGTATTGATAATGTTTTTTTAATTTGAGTGGTATTTACATAATATTTGATATTGTGGATGATATAATTGTAGTTTACTCATTTTTTTAAACAATATACAATAGAATTAGCTTTTATTTTTACAATATTTGCCAACTACTTACTTAAAAGAGGAAAATAGAGCCTCTTTTGATTTGAATGATTTGAAACTGTAGTATTGATATTATTTTTAAAACAAATGAGCTAAAATACCCAATTCCGATATTGCAATTGTTTAGAACAACGTTTTTCTATGCAAACGATAGGAAAATAAACAATTGGTTAGAACAATGTGGTTGTATATCATAACTAATTAAAAAGCAAAGCGGAACATCAATCCAATATCCGATTAGTGTATTTGGGTCTTTTGATAGATCCAAATATGCCTTATTCGGATCCTAAATCTCCGGTCACTTCCATTCTTCCCATCCCTCTCATCATTTCCCATCACCGCCACCTCCTCCGCTACTCCATGGCACAGCGGAGGCGAGATCGCCGGGCCCCGACCGCCACCGGTCGGGGCACCACCGACCCAGTTCCGAGCTCCGACCTCAAGACCCAACTGCCCCCAGCAGCCACCCTCGACTCCTTCGCCTGCCAGTGCCTCCTCTTCTTCTCCTTTTTCGTCCTCGTCCTCGTCCTCCTCACTGGAGCCGTCGTCAAATACCACCGCGGACCTTCCCAAGTACAAACCGGAGTCGATGAAGAAACAATTCTCTCTGTTCATGAGAGGGGGCTCGTCAAACCGGAGGTCTCCTTCCAGGAAATCCTCGCCGTGAGTAAAAAAAAAAATTGAATCTTTTTTGGTCGAAGTTGAAGTCTTTTCTGAGATTCTTTTCTGTTTATCCTCTTTGTTTTGGTTTGTTCAGGAGAGTTCGAGGGCTTCTGTTAATACTACTAGTCGGCAGTTCGAGAATCCTGTCCTTGCTTATGTCACTCCATGGTGTGGAACACTGCTTATGGTTTTTTTTTTTGGTGGTTGGTGGTGAATTCTTGTTTCTGATCGTATTAGTGATCTGGCTTTGTTTTTAAAGGAATTCGTTAGGCTATGAAATGGCGGAGAAGTATGGGTCGAAGCTCACGCATATATCACCGGTGTGGTATGAGCTGAAAAGGTGTGATTGAGATATTTAGCTGAATTGTTTATTAAGGTGGTTTGCCTCGTTGTTTTGTGCAATGTCAGTGTTGGAGTTTCACGTTATTTTTTGTTTCAGTGATGGGAAGAAATTGGTTATGGAGGGAAGGCATAACGCGGACTTGGGTTGGATTTCTAAGCTTCGAGCAAGCGGAGAGTCTCTGGTATGATTGGCAACTTATGTTTGTAATAAAGGAGAAATAGTATCTCAAATTTCGAATGTGTGTTGGACATTCTTCCATCTTAGTCGTTATTGAGCGAATAAGCCCATGTGTGATAGCTTACTTCTAGAAGTCTTTATTTTATTCATGTGGTAGTAAGCCATGGTTTATGTTCTTCATACTTATTTTGGATTGTGTCACAATGTGAAGTCTGGACAAACAATCTGGATCTCAAGTTATGACCTACAGGAAACATTTAAAAAGGAAGAAGTAAGAATAGTAATACGTAGGACAATCTTTCTTTATATTTTTAAGTAGTTTTTTGGTATTTGAGCAAACATGTCTCTGTAATTGCTTTATGCAAATGGATGAACTAACGTCACGCTGCAGACATTTGTTTTCTAGGTTGTGCCTAGATTTGTCATTGAAGCGTCTCCTTTTGATTTTCTCCTAAAGAAGCGGCAAAGGAGTGAGGCGGTTGATATCATAGTAAATGAGTGCAAGTAAGAATCTTTTATATATTTTTTACCCAGTGATCATATTGTTCTTCAAATACAATTCTGAGAATTGTTGGTATCATCCCTGTGTCATTGCTTGTTGACACACAGGGAAATGGGATATGATGGTATTGTTCTTGAATCCTGGTCGAGGTGGATGGCTTATGGTGTGTTAAGTGACACAGCCATGCGCAACATGGTAACTAACAAAATTGGTTATTATTCCGATTGCAAAATTGTTACTTGGCTTCCATTTCACAAAGTTGGAATAATGGAATATGGTGTTTTATCTGGTTTCTTAATTTTGAAATGGCTTTTGTGAGTTGCTCTTGATGTTTATTCTTTTGCTATATAGATATAATAATATAAGCTTTGAAGGTTGGTGGTATTTGCAACCAATGCTTTCCTAAACAAAAATTTCAAGAAAATAATTATTTGCAATGGTTAATATGTAATAGAGAGTGGAAAAAATGAATCCTTTTCAATCATTCATTGACATTTTTCTTTCTGTTACTTCTGTCTTCTATCTGGTTGAAAACCTATTTTACAATTTATTTTTTGGGTGGTAAGTATGTTCCTCACCATTCCTTAGCATCTAATATATTGTCATTGGAACAATATTCTTCTCCTCAGGAAACAATTGATTGTTTAGTTTTGCATATACCATAATGGATTGTTCTGTAATACTATAATGTGCATTGGTGCTATCTTCTGGCTGATTAGTGATTACTTGATTAAATGGATGGCTGATGTATATGTTACCAAATGCAGGCATTACAATTCATCAAACAACTGGGACAAGCTTTACACTCCCTGAATTCGGAGACAAAGCCAGATCATCACTTGGAGTTGGTTTATGTTATTCCTGCTCCACGATCTGAAGATCTTAAAGAGCATGACTTCAGTCCAGAAGATCTTCAGCAGCTCAGTGATGATGTGGATGGTTTCTCACTAATGACATATGATTTTTCAGGTTCCCCTAGCCCTGGACCAAATGCTCCCCTGATTTGGATAAGGTCGTGTCTGCAACTTCTTCTTGGTGATGATGGTAGTCATGATACAAGCCTTGCCAGAAAGATATTCTTGGGCATAAACTTCTATGGAAACGATTTCATTCTATCAGGAGGTATGTTTATTTAGTTATTTACAGTTTAATTGAACGTATTATTCTTGTAAAAAACACTTTCTCTTTTTTGTTTTTGCTTATTTTCTCCTTTGTGGTAGATGATTTTCTTCCACCTGCATGAATACCTATGATTCTTATGAGCATAAATATTTTGAATATAGTAGATACACAAAATGTCAAATCTTGGTTGACAAATATTAGAAATCACCATGGCACCACAATGGAGAGAACAAATTCATGTTGCCGATCCCAGATAGTGGGGTTAAGGCATGGTGGTAGTGGTTGTTGGATTAGAGTATCAGAGAGACCACAATTTTGAGAGGGTTTATTGTTGAATTCCTTTGGATATAAAATGTGGACTGATTACCCAGCTCACGAAGTGCTGTAATTTATGGCCAAATATGCCAACATTATAGCTGAAATACACTAGTTTGGTCTCATAAACCATGACAATGGACATGTGATGTGCTGATAGGAATCAATGCCTATTGCAGGTAGATCCTGTGGGCGAATTTCTCTTCCTTATATGCCTTTTTTAAAAATATTTTTTGAACATGTATTTTTGTTTCAATGATTGATGGGACGCCATTACTGCTTATTTTAGAATCCTTTTTTTTTTTTTTTGACAACCTGCCATTTAGTGGAGCTACTTTTTGCTTCTTGTGTGTACCCTCTCTTTTTATTTTAATTACCTCCTGCTTACAATAACTACTACTTCAGGTTTTGGCGGTGGAGCCATCACGGGCAGGGACTACATATCTTTGTTGGAGAGACACAAACCGACACTTCATTGGGAGGGGAGAAGTGCAGAACATTTCTTCGTTTACTCCCACGATAATATCAAGCATGCAGTGTTCTACCCATCGTTGATGTCGATATCCACGAGACTGGATGAGGCTCGGGCTTGGGGTGTGAGCCTTTCGATTTGGGAAATCGGTCAGGGCTTGAAATACTTTTTTGATATTCTCTAATGTCTTTGGAGGTCTCCTTACATTCCCCTTCCTTGATAAGTAATTTTACTTTGTATTCTCAGAAATCTCTCAGAAATCCCCGTATTCCTTTTGCTCAGGCCAAATATTTGTGGCCTATTCTTGTTGTTTGTATTACATATCAAGTTTCCTTGGCTAAGGTATACCCATTTGCAAATAATTTGTGCTACTATGAGCTGCTTTTGTTCCTTCTGAATTGAATTTTTTTTTTTTTGGGGAAAGGTAAGTAGTATTAGATATCAATCCTAAGGAAAAAAAATATAAGGAAATTAGGAGTCCAAAGTTCACAAATAAAATCACAGAAAGAGAATAAGGTAATGTTCTTGCCATAAGTTACAATCCAACCAGCAGAGCTGGCAATTCAAGTTCTTTTATCAGTAAGAAGACAATTAAAACTACTACTCCATGTCATCAGCAGGAGTAATCTGTTGCAAGTTGGTATCAGTAGAAGGATGTGGAGCATCTGAAGAAGCGGTTTGATTCGCAGTCCAAGTGACTTTTATAGAAGATAATGAATTTCCTAGATCCTCTTTCTCAAATCCTGGTGAAAGAGGATCTAACTATTGAGTCATTAGTCCAATGATATCCAAAATAATAAGATAAGTAGGTTTAAAAGAACCACGAAAAATTCTGTTGTTTCTTTCGTTCCAGGTTACCCAGAGAATAACTTGAATCAAGATATACCAGCCACAGTAACTTAAATAAAATTTTAGCGCAGATTTATGCTGAAAGAAATAATGCAGGTTATAAAAGTCAGGGTATAAATGAGAATATGTGAAAAATTGCCAAATCTAGGAAACATATTCACAGAACATGAATAAATGATTATTAGATTCAGCATTTAGGTTGCAAAAGATACAGTTTGGAGAGCCAACCCAACCTCTATTGACCAAGTTCTCTTTAGTAAGATTCTTATTGTGCAGTACAAGGCAAGAAAATAATTTAACATTAAGCGGAACCCAGGCCAGCCATATTTGCTCAAAGAGATTGAATCTTAATCCATCATCATTCAAAATATTGTAACAGGATTTAACAGTGTAGTTAGAAGAGGAGGTAAGGGTCCAGGATAATGCATCCCTCTCCACCCCTAATGTAGCAGATTGGATAATATGTACCATCATATCAAGTTGAGGTTGTAAAGTATTGCATTCATTTAGCTGGACTTTAGAATGATCAATCAACTTATTAAAATTTGCTGCAGATATCTCACAGATTTTATTAACAGAGGCTTTCCTCCATCTACAAATAGAAAAGAGTTCAGGAAGAAGATGCTTTAATTTTTTGTCATTCCACAATTTGTGTTCCCAGAATAAGGTATCTTCCCCATTACACAGTTGGTAAGAGGAAAAACAATTAATAATATTTGTGACCGTGCCACCACACGCTCCCGAGAGGAGGGGGAAGGAAGGGGAGACCACAGCCATGCCGAGACGGCGAAGGCGCGAGACGGGACAAGAGAAAGAGAAATGGAGCCGCCACCTGGTCTTTTAATGAAAGACGAGGAAAACCACAAATGGATGAATGCATGCATGGGATGCAGATAGGAAGGCTGGATGTCTGCTAACCAGAGGATGGGTAAGGATTCCTATTACGCATGAGGAAGGGGTTAGGCACCCACGTACGCCCGAGAAACTCGGTCTTTC
>JAMKQA010007940.1:0-13988 GCA_024699735.1 Posidonia australis | reverse complement strand
TCCGGACGGAAGGGATCGGGTCCTATCCGGACGGATGGGATTAAGGCATTCTCTCCCACCTGTGAGATCCAATCCGGACGGATGGGATCAGGTCCTATTCGGACAGATGGGATTAAGGCACTCTCTTTAGCCTGTGAGATCCAATCCGGACAAATGGGATCGGGTCCTATCCAGACGGATGAGATTAAGGGATTCTCTCCAGCCTGTGAGATCCAATCCGGACGGATGGGATAGGGTCCTATCCGGATGGAAGGGATTAAGGCTATCTCTCTCTCCTGTGAGATCCAATCCGGACAGATGGGATCGGGACCTATCCGGACGGATGGGATCGGGTCCTATCCAGACGGATGGGATCGGGTCCTATCATGACGGATGGGATTAAGGCATTCTCTCCCGCCTGTGAGATCCAATCCGGACGGAAGGGATCGGGTCCTGTCTGGATGGATGGGATTAAGGCATCTTCCCTCACCTGTGAGATCCAATCTGGACAGATGGGATCGAGTCCTATCCGAACGGCTGGGATTAAGGCACTCCATCTCGCATGTGAGGTCCAATCCGAGCGGATGGGATTAAGGCATTCTCTCTCGCCTGTGAGATCCAATCCGGACGGATGGGATCGGGTCCTATCCGGACGGATGGGATTAAGGCATTCTCCCTCGCCTGTGAGATCCAATCCGGACGGATGGGATCGGGTCCTATCCGGACGGATGGGATTAAGGCAATCTCTCCCGCCAGTGAGATCCAATCCGGAGGGATGGGATCGGGACCTATCCGGAACATGGGATTAAGGCTTTCTCTCCCGACTATGAGATCCAATCATGACGGATGGGATCGGGTCCTATCCAGACGGATGGGATTATGGCATTCTCTTCCGCCTGTGAGATCCAATCCGGACGGATGGGATCGGGTCCCATCCAGACGGATGGGATTATGGCATTCTCCCTCGCCTGTGAGATCCAATCTGGACGGATGGGATCGGTCCAATCCGGAAAGATGGGAATAAGGCATTCTCTCTCGCTTGTGAGATAAAATTTGGAAAGATGGGACCGGGTCCTATCCAAACGGATGGGAATAAGGCATTCTCTCTCGCCTGTGAGATCCAATCCGGACGGATGGGATCGGGTCCTACCCAGACGGATGGGATTAAGGCATTCTCTCCCGCCTATGTGATCCAATCCAGACAGATGGGATTGGGTCCTATCTAGATGGATGGGATTAAGGCAGTCTCTCTCGCTTGTGAGATCGAATCCAGACGGATGGGATTAAGGCATTCTCCCTCGCCTGTGAGACCCAATCCGGATGGATGGGATCGAGTCCTATCCGGACGGATGGGATTCTGGCATTCTCACTCGCCTGTGAGACCCAATCAGGACGGATGGGATCGAGTTCTATCCAGACGGATGGGTTTAAGGCATTCTCCCTTGCTTGTGAGATCCAATCCAGACAAATGGGATCGGGTCCTATCTGGATGGATGGGATTAAGGCATTCTCTCCCGCCTGTGAGATCCAATCCGGACGGGTGGGATTAAGGCATTCTCTCCCGCCTATGAGATCCAATCCGGACAGATGGGATGAGGTCCTAGCCGGACGGAGGGGATTAAGGCACTCTCTCTATCCTGTGAGATCCAATCCGGACGGATGGGATCGGGTCCTATCCAGAAGGATGGGAATAAGGCTTTCTCTCCCTCCTGTGAGATCCAATCCAGACGGATGGGATCAGGTCCTATCCAGATGGATGGGATTAAGGAATTCTCTCGCTAGTGAGATCCAATCCGGACAGATGAGATCGGGTCCTATCTTGACGGATGGAATTAAGGCATTCTCTCTCCCTTGTGAGATCCAATCTGGACGATGAGATCGGATCCTATCCCGTCGGATGGGATTAGGGCATTCTCTCTTGCTTATGAGATCCAATCCGTCTAGGATTAAGGCTCTCTCTCTCGCCTGTGAGATCCAATCCGGACTGATGGGATCGGGACCTATCAGGACGGATGGGATTAAGACTTTCTCTCCCGACTGTGAGATCCAATCTGGACGGAAGGGATCGGGTCTTATCCGGACGGATGGGACTAAGGCATTCACTCTCACTTGTGAGATCCAGTCCGTACGGATGGGATCTGGTCCTATCCAGATGGATGGGATTATGGCATTCTCCCTCGCCTGTGAGATCCAATTCGGACGGATGGGATCGCGTCTAATCCGGTTGGAAGGGATTAAGGCATTCTCTCTTGCCTGTGAGATCTAATCTGGAAAGATGGGATCGGGTCCAATCCAAACTAAAGGGATTAAGGCATTCTCTCCCGCCTGTGAGATCCAATCCGGACGGATGGGAACGGATACTATCCGGACGGATGGGATTAGGGCATTCTCTCTCGCTTATGAGATCCAATCCGGACAGATGGGATCGGGTCCTATCTGGACGGAAGGGATTAAGGCATTCTCTCCCGCCTGTGAGATCCAATCCGGACGGATGGGATCTGGTCCTATCCGGACGGATGGGATTAAGGCACTCTCTCTAGCCTATGAGATCCAATCCGGACAAATGGGATCGGGTCCTATCCAAATGGATGAGATTAAGGGATTCTCTCGCGCCTGTGAGATCCAATCCGGACGGATGGGATAGGGTCCTATCCGGATGGAAGGGATTAAGGCTCTCTCTCTCGCCTGTGAGATCCAATCCGGACTGATAGGATCTGGACCTATCCGGACGGATGGGATTAAGGCTTTCTCACCCGACTGTGAGATCCAATCCGGACGGATGGGACGGATCCTATCCGGTCGGATGGGATTAGGGCATTCTCACTTGCTTATGAGATCCAATCCGGACGGATGGGATCGGGTCCTATCCGGACGGATGGGATTAAGGCATTCTCTCCCGCTTGTGAGATCCATTCCGGACGGATGGGATTAAGGCACTCTCTCTAGCCTGTGAGATCCAATCCGGACAAATAGGATCGGGTCCTATCCAAACGGATGAGATTAAGGGATTCTCTCCTGCCTGTGAGATCCAATCCGGACGGGTGGGATCGGGTCCTATCTGGACGGTTGGGATTAAGGCTCTCTCTCTCGCCTGTGAGATCCAATCTGGACTGATGGGATCGGGACCTATCTGGACGGATGAGATTAAGACTTTCTCTCCCGACTATGAGATCCAATCTGGACGGAAGGGATCGGGTCCTATCCGGACGGATGGGATTAAGGCATTCACTCTCGCTTGTGAGATCCAGTCCGTACGGATGGGATCTGGTCCTATCCAGACGGATGGGATTAAGGCATTCTCCCACGCCTGCGAGATCCAATCCAGACGGATGGGATCGCGTCTAATCCGGATGGATGGGATTAAGGCATTCTCTCTTGCCTGTGAGATCTAATCTGGAAAGATGGGATCGGGTCCAATCCAAACTAAAGGGATTAAGGCATTCTCTCCCTCCTGTGAGATCCAATCCGGACGGATGGGAACGGATACTATCCGGACGGATGGGATTAGGGCATTCTCTCTCGCTTATGAGATCCAATCCGGACGGATGGGATCGGGTCCTATCCGGACGGATGGGATTAAGTCATTCTCTCCCGCCTGTGAGATCCAATCCGGACGGATGGGATCTGGTCCTATCCGGACAGATGGGATTAAGGCACTCTCTCTAGCCTGTGAGATCCTATCCGGACAAATGGGATCGGGTCCTATCCAAATGGATGAGATTAAGGGATTCTCTCCCGCCTGTGAGATCCAATCTGGACGGATGGGATAGGGTCCTATCCGGATGGAAGGGATTAAGGCTCTCTCTCTGGCCTGTGAGATCCAATCCGGACAGATGGGATCTGGACCTATCCGGACGGATGGGATTAAGGCTTTCTCACCCGACTGTGAGATCCAATCCGGACGGAAGGGATCGGGTCCTATCCGGATGGATGGGATTAAGGCATTCACTCTCGCTTGTGAGATCCAGTCTGGATGGATGGGATCTGGTCCTATCCAGACGGGTGGGATTAAGGCATTCTCCCACGCCTATGAGATCCAACCCGGACAGATGGGATCGCGTCCTATCCAGACGGATGGGATTAAGGCATTCTCTCTCGCCTGTGAGATCCAATCCGGACGGATGGGATCAGGTCCTATCCAGACTGATGGGATTAAGGCATTCTCTCCCGCCTGTGAGATCCAATCCGGACGGATGGGAACGGGACCTATCCGGACGGATGGTATTAAGGCTTTCTCTCCCGGCTGTGAGATCCAATTCGAACGGTTGGGATCTGGTCCAATCCGGACTGATGGGATTAGGGCATTCGCTCTCACTTTGGAGATCCAATCCGGATAGAAGGGATTGGGTCCGGTCCGGACGGATGGGATTTAGGCATCTTCCCTCACCTGTGAGATTCAATCCGGACAGATGGGATTAAGGCATTCTCTCTCGCCTGTGAGATCCAGTACGGACGGATGGGATCGTGTCCAATCCGGATGGATGGGATTAAGGCATTCTCTCTCACCTGTGAGATCTTATCATGAAAGATGGGATCGGGTCCATTCCAAACTAAAGGGATTAAGGCATTCTCTCCCGCTAGTGAGATCCAATCCGGACGGATGGGATCGGATCCTATCCGGACGGATGGGATCGGATCCTATCCGGACGGATGGGATTAGGGCATTCTCTCTCGCTTATGAGATCCAATCCGGACGGAAGGGATCGGATCCTATCCGGACGGATGGGATTAAGGCATTCTCTCCCGCCTGTGAGATACAATCCGGACGGATGGGATCATGTCCTATCCGGACAGATGGGATTAAGGCACTCTCTTTAGCCTGTGAGATCCAATCCGGACAAATGGGATCGGGTCCTATCCAGACGGATGAGATTAAGGGATTCTCTCCCGCCTGTGAGATCCAATCCGGACGTATGGGATAGGGTCCTATCTGGAAGGAAGGGATTAAGGCTCTCTCTCTCCCCTGTGAGATCCAATCCGGACAGATGGGACCGGGACCTATCCGGACGGATGGGATCGGGTCCTATCTAGACGGATGGGATTAAGGCATTTTCCCTCACCTGTGAGATCCAATCCGGACGGATGGGATCGGGTCCTATCCAGACGGATGGGATCGGGTCCTATCATGACGGATGGGATTAAGGCATTCTCTCCCGCCTGTGAGATCCAATCCAGACGGAAAGGATCGGGTCCTGTCCGGACGGATGGGATTAAGGCATCTTCCCTCACCTGTGAGATCCAATCTGGACGCATGGGATCGAGTTTGCCCGAACGGCTGGGATTAAGGCACTCCCTCTCGCATGTGAGGTCAAATCCGAGTGGATGGGATTAAGGCATTCTCTCTCGCCTGTGAGATCCAATCCGGACGGATGGGATCGGGTCCTATCCGGACGGATGGGATTAAGGCATTCTCCCTCGCCTGTGAGATCCAATCCGGACGGATGGGATCGGGTCCTATCCGGACGGATGGGATTAAGGCAATCTCTCCCGCTAGTGTGATCCAATCCAGACGGATGGGATCGGGCCCGATCGGGACGGATGGGATCGAGCCCGATCCGGACGGATGGGATTAATGCATTCTCCCTCGCCTGTGAGACCCAATCCGGATGGATGGGATCAAGTCCTATCCGGACGGATGGGATTCTGGCATTCTCACTCACCTGTGAGACCCAATCCGGACGGATGGGATTGAGTCCTATCCAGACGGATGGGTTTAAGGCATTCTCCCTCGCCTGTGAGATCCAATCCAGACAAATGGGATCGTGTCCAATCTGGACGGATGGGATTAAGGCATTCTCTCCCGCCTGTGAGATCCAATCCGGACGGATGGGATCGGGTCCTATCCGGACGGATGGGATTAAGGCATTCTCTCCCGCCTATGAGATCCAATCCGGACAGATGGGATGAGGTCCTAGCCGGACAGATGGGATTAAGGCACTCTCTCTAGTCTGTGAGATCCAATCCGGACGGATGGGATCGGGTCCTATCCAGAAGGATGGGAATAAGGCTTCTCTCCCTCCTGTGAGATCCAATCCGGACGGATGGGATCTGGTCCTATCCAGATGGATGGGATTAAGGAATTCTCTCGCCAGTGAGATCCAATCCGTACAGATGAGATCGGGTCCTATCTTGACGGATGGGATTAAGGCATTCTCTCTCCCTTGTGAGATCCAATCCGGATGGTTGGGTTCGGATCCTATCCCGTCGGATGGGATTAGGGCATTCTCTCTAGCTTATGAGATCCAATCCGTCTGGGATTAAGGCTCTCTCTCTCGCCTGTGAGATCCAATCCGGACTGATGGGATCGGGACCTATCTGGACGGATGGGATTAAGACTTTCTCTCCCGACTGTGAGATCCAATCTGGACGGAAGGGATCGGGTCCTATCCGGACGGATGGGATTAAGGCATTCACTCTCGCTTGTGAGATCCAGTCCGTACGGATGGGATCTGGTCCTATCCAGACGGATGGGATTAAGGCATTCTCCCACGCCTGTGAGATCCAATCCGGACGGATGGGATCGCTTCTGATCCAGACGGATGGGATTAAGGCATTCTCTCTTGCCTGTGAGATCTAATCTGGAAAGATGGGATCGGGTCCAATCCAAACTAAAGGGATTAAGGCATTCTCTCCCGCCTGTGAGATCCAATCCGGACGGATGGGAACGGATACTATCCGGACGGATGGGATTAGGGCATTCTCTCTCGCTTATGAGATCCAATCCGGACGGATGGGAACGGGTCCTATCCGGGCGGATGGGATTTGGGCATTCTCTCTCGCTTATGAGACCCAATCCGGACGGATGGGATCGGGTCCTATCCGGACGGATGGGATTAAGGCATTCTCTCGTGCCTGTGAGATCCAATCCAGACGGATGGGATCGGGTCCTATCCAGACGGATGAGATTAAGGGATTCTCTCTCGCCTGTTGGATCCAATGCGGACAGATGGGATCGGGTCCTATCCGGACGGATGGGATTAAGGCACACTCTCTCGCCTATGAGTTCCAATCCGAACAGATGGGATCGGGACCAATCCGGACGGATGGGATTAAGGCTTTCTCTCCCGACTGTGAGATCCAATACAGACGGATGGGATCGGGTCCTATCCGGACAGATGGGATTAAGGCATTCTCTCCCGCTTGTGAGATCCATTCCGAACGGATGGGATCTGGTCCTATCCTGACGGATGGGATTAAGGCATTCTTCCTCGCCAATGAGATATAATCCGGACGGATAGCATCGCGTCCAATCTGGATGGATGGGATTAAGGCATTCTCTCTCGACTGTGAGATCTATTATGGAAAGATGGGATCAGGTTCAATCCAAACGGATGGGATTACGGCATTCTCTCTCACCTGTGAGATACAATCCGGACAGATGGGATCGGGACCTATTCAGACAGATGGGATTGAGGCATTCTCTCCCGCCTATGAGATCCAATCCGGACAGATGGGATCGGGTCCTATCCAGACTGATGGGATTAAGGCATTCTCTCCCGCCTGTGAGATCCAATCCGGACGGATGGGATCGGGTCCGATCCAGACGGATGGGATTAAGGCATTCTCCCTCGCCTGTGAGACCCAATCCGAACGGATGGGATCGAGTCCAATCCTGACGGATGGGACTAAGGCATTCTCCCTCGCCTATGTGATCCAATATGGACGGATGGGATCGGGTCCAATCCAGACGGATGGGATTACGGCATTCTCTCTCGCCTGTGAGATCCAATCCAGACTGATGGGATCGGGTCCTATCTAGATGGAAGGGATTAAGGCATTCTCTATCGCGTGTAAGGTCCAATCCGGACGGATGAGATCGGGTCCGATCCGGACGAATGGGATTAAGGCATTCTCCCTCGCCTGTGAGACCCAATCCGGACAGATGGGATCGAGTCCTATCCAGACGGATGGGATTAAGGCATTCTCCCTCGCCAGTGAGATCCAATCCGAAAGGATGGGATCGAGTCCTATCTGGACGGATGGGATTAAGGCATTCTCTCCCGCCAGTGAGATCCAATCCGGACGGATCGGATCGGGTCCTATCTGGACGGATGGGATTAAGGCATTCTCTCCCGCCTGTGAGATCCAATCCGGACGGATGGGATGAGGTCCTATCCGGACGGATGGGATTAAGGTACTCTCTCTAGCCTGTGAGATCCAATCCGGATGGAAGGGATCGGGTCCTATCCTGACAGATGGGAATAAGGCATTCTCTCCCACCTGTGAGATCCAATCCGGACGGATGGGATCAGGTCCTATCCAGACGGATGGGATTACGGAATTCTCTCGCCTGTGAGATCCAAATCGGACAGATGAGATCATGTCCTATCCAAGCGGATGGGATTAAGGCATTCTCTCTCGCCTGTGAGATCCAATCCGGACGGATGGGATTAGAGCATTCTCTCTCGCTTATGAGATCCAATCCGGACGGATGGGATCGGGTCCTATCCGGACTGATGGGATTAAGGCACTCTCTCTCGTCAGTGATATCTAATATGGAAAGATGGGATCGAGTCCTATCCAAACGGATGGGATTAAGGCATTCTCACTCGTCTGTGAGATCCAATCCGGAGGGATGGGATCGGGTCCTATCCAGACTGATGGGATTAAGGCATTCTCTCCCGCCTGTGAGATCCAATCCGGACGGAAGGGATCGGGCTCTATCCAGACGGATGGGATTAAGGCATTCTCTCTCGCCTGTGAGATCCAATCCGGACGGATGGGATCGAGTCCTATCCGGACGAATGGGATTAAGGCATTCTCCCTCGCCTGTGAGACCCAATCCGGATGGATGGGAACGATTCCTATCCTGACGGATGGGATTATAGCATTCTCCCTCGCCTGTGAGATCCAATCTGGACGGATGGGATTAAGGCAGTCTCTCTCGCCTGTGAGATCCAATCCGGACGGATGGGATCGGGTCCTTTCCAAACGGATGCGATTAAGGCATTCTCTCCTGCCTATGAGATCCAATCCGGACGGATAGGATCTGATCCTATCCGTCCGGATTGGATCTCAGGTCCTATCCGGACGGATGGGATTAAGGCACTCTCTCTAGCCTGTGTGATCCAATCCGGACAGATGGGATCGTGTCCTTTCCAGACGGATGGGATTAAGCCATTATCTCCCGCCTATGAGATCCAATCCGGACAGATGGGATCAGGTCCTATCCAGACGGATGGGATTAAGGCACTCCCTCTCGGCTATGAGATCCAATCCGAATGGATGGGATCGGGTCCTATCCTGACGGATGGGATTAATACAATCTCTCCCGCCTGTGAGATCCAATCCGGACGGATGGGATCGGGTCCTATCCGGACGAGTGGGATTAAGGCATTCTCTCTCGCCTGTGAGATCCAATCCGGACGGATGGGATCGCGTCCTTTCCTGAAAGATGGGATTAAGGCATTCTCTTTCGCTTGTGAGATCCAATCTGTACAGATGGGATCGGGTCCTATCCAGACAGATGGGATCGGGTCCTATCTAGACGGATGGGATTAAGGAATTCTCTCTCGCCTGTGAGATCCAATCCGAACGGATGGGATCTGGTCCTACCCGGACGGATGGGATTAAGGCACTCTCTCTCGCCTGTGAGATCCAATCCAGACGGATGGGATCGCATCCTATCTAGACGGATGGGATTAAGGCATTCTCTCGCCTGTGAGATCCAATCCGGACGGATGGGATTGGGTCCTATCTGGACGGATGGGATCTGGTCCTACCCGGACGGATGGGATTATGGCACTCTCACTCGCCTGTGAGATCCAATCCAGACGGATGGGATCGCGTCCTATCTAGACGGATGGAATTAAGGCATTCTCTCGCCTGAGAGATCCAATCCGGACGAATGGGATTGGGTCCTATCCAGACGGATGCGAATATGGCATTCTCTCGCATGTGAGATCCAATTCGGATGGATGGGATCGGGTCCTATTTGGACGGATGGGATTAAGGCATTCTCTCTCGCCTGTGAGAACCAATCCGGACAGATGGGATCGGGTCCTATTCGGACGGATGGGATTATGGCATTCTCCCTCGCCTGTGAGATCCAATCCGGATAGATGGGATTAAGGCGTTCTCTCTCGCCTGTGAGATCTAATCCGGACAGATGGGATCGGGTCCTATCCAGACGGATGGGATTATGGCATTCTCCCTCACTTGTGAGATCCAATCCTGACGGATGGGATTATGGCATTCTCCCTCACTTGTGAGATCCAATCCTGACGGATGGGATCGGGTCCTATCCAGACGGATGAGATCGGGTCCTATCTTGACGGATGGGATTAAGGCATTCTCTCGTGCCTGTGAGATCCAATCCGGATGGAAGAGATCGGGTCCTGTCTGGACGGATGGGATTAAGGCATTCTCTTCCGCCTGTGAGATCCAATCCAGACGGATGGGATCGGGTCCTATCCAGATGAATGGGATTAAGGCATTCTCCCTCGCCTGTGAGATCCAATCCGGACGGATGGGATCGGTCCAATCCGGACGGATGGGATTAAGGCATTCTCGCTCGCCTGTGAGATCCAATCTGGAAAGATGGGATCGGGTCCTATCCAAACGGATGGGAATAAGGCATTCTCTCTTGCCTGTGAGATCCAATCCGGACGGAAGGGATCGGGTCCAATCCAGACGGATGGGACTTAGGCATTCTCTCCCGCCTGTGAGATCCAATCCAGACGGATGGGATCGGGTCTTATCCAAACGGATGGGATTAAGGCATTCTCCCTCGCCTGTGAGACCCAATCCGGACGGATGGGATCGGGTCCTATCTGGACGGATGGGATTAAGGCATTCTCTCCCGCCTGTGAGATCCAATACGGACAGATGGGATTGGGTCCTATCCGGACGGATGGGATAAGGCATTCTCTCCCGCCTGTGAGATCCTATCCGCACGGATGGGATCTGGTCCTATCCGGACGGATGGGATTAAGGCACTCTCTCTAGCCTGTGAGATCCAATCCGGACGGATGGGATCGGGTCCTATCCAAACAGATGGGAATAAGGCATTCTCTCCCGCCTGTGAGATCCAATCCGGACGGATGGGATCTGGTCCTATCTAGATGGATGGGATTGAGGAAATCTCTCGCCAGTGCGATCCAATCCGGAGAGAAGAGATCGGGTCCTATCCTGATGGATGGGATTAAGGCATTCTCTCTCGCCTGTGAGTTCCAATCCAGACGGATGGGATTAGGGCATTCTCTCTCGCTTATGAGATCCAATCCGGACGGATGGGATCGGGTCCTATCCGGACGGATGGGTTTAAGGCATTCTCTCCCGCCTGGGAGATCCAATCCGGACGGATGGGATCAGTTCCAATCCGGACGGATGGGATTAAGGCACTCTCTCTAGCCTGTGAGATCCAATCTGGACAAATGGGATCGAGTCCTATCCAGACGGATGAGATTAAGGGATTCTCACCCGCTTGTGGGATCCAATCCGGACGGATGGGATCGAGTCCTATCCGGACGGTTGGGATTAAGGCTCTCTCTCTCGCATGTGCGATCCAATCCGGACGGATGGGATTAAGGCTTTCTCTCCTGTCTGTGAGATCCAATCCGGACGGAAGGGATCGGGTCCTATCCAGACGGATGGGATTAAGGCATTCACTCTCGCTTGTGAGATCCAGTCCGGACGGATGGGATCTGGTCCTATCCAGACGGATGGGATTAAGGCATTCTCCCACGCCTATGAGATCCAATCCGTACGGATGGGATCGTGTCCAATCCGGATGGATGGGTTTAAGGCATTCTCTCTCGCATGTGAGATCTAATCTTTAAAGATGGGATCGGGTCCAATCCAAACGGTTGGGATTAAGGCATTCTCTCTTGCCTGTGAGATCCAATCCGGACAGATGGGATCGGGTCCTATCCAGACTGATGGGATTAAGGCATTCTCTCCCGCCTGTGAGATCCAATCAGGACGGATGGGAACTGGACCTATCCGGACGGATGGGATTAAGGCTTTCTCCCCCGGCTGTGAGATCCAATCCGGACGGATGGGATCAGGTCCAATCCGGACTGATGGGATTAGGGCGTTCTCTCTCGCTTATGAGATCCAATCTGGACGGATGGGATCGGGTCCTATCCAAATGGATGGGATTAAGGCATTCACTCTCGCTTGTGAGATCCAATCTGGACGGATGGGATCGGGTCCTATCCAAACGGATGGGATTAAGGCATTCTCCCTCACTTGTGAGATCCAATCCGGACGGATGGGATCGGGTCCTATCCAGACGGATGGGATCGGGTCCTTTCTAGATGGATGGGATTATGGCATTCTCTCCTGCCTGTGAGATCCAATCCGGACGGAAGGGATCGGGTCCTATCTTGACGGATGGGGTTGACGCTTTCTCCCTCGCCTGTGAGATCCAATCCGGACAGATGGGATCGGGACCAATCCGGTCGAGTGGGATTAAGGCTTTCTCTCCCGACTGTGAGATCCAATCCGGACGGATGGGATCGGGTCCTATCCAGACGGATGACATCGGGTCCTATCTTGACGGATGGGAACGGGTCCTATCCTGACAGATGGGATTAGTGAATTCTCTCGCCTGTGAGATCCAATCCGGACGGATGGGATCGTGTCCAATCTAGACGGATGGGATTAAGGCATTCTCTCTCGCATTTGAGATCCAATCCGGACGGATGGGATCGGGTCCTATCCGGACGGATGGGATTAAGGCATTCTCTCTCGCTTAAGAGATCCAATCCGGACAGATGGAATCGGGACCTATCCAAACGGATGGGATTAAGGCATTCTCTCTCGCTTAAGAGATCCAATCCAGACAGATGGAATCGGGTCCTATCCAGACGGATGGGATTAAGGCATTCTCCCTCACTTGTGAGATCCAATCCGGAAGGATGGGATCGGGTCCTATCCAGACGAATGAGATCGGGTCCTATCTTGACGGATGGGATTAAGGCATTCTCTCGTGCCTGTGAGATCTAATCCGGACGGAGGGGATCGGGTCCTGTCTGGACGGATGGGATTAAGGCATTTTCCCTCGCCTGTGAGATCCAATCTGGATGGATGGGATCGAGTCCTGTCCTGACGGATGGGATTAAGGCACACCCTCTCGCATGTTAGATCCAATCCAAACGGATGGGATTAAGGCATTCTCTCTCGCTTGTGAGATCCAATCCGAACGGATGGGATCGGGTCCTATCCAGACGGATGGGATTAAGGCATTCTCCCTCGCCTGTGAGAACCAATCCAGACGGATGGGATCGGGTCCTAACCGAACGGATGGGATTAAGGCATTTGCTCGCTTGTGAGATCCAATCCGGTCGAGTGGGATTAAGGCTTTCTCTCCCGACTGTGAGATCCAATCCTGACGGATGGGATAGGGTCCTATCCGGACGGATGGGATTAAGGCATTCTCTTCCGCCTGTGAGATCCAATCCGGACGGATGGGATTAAGGCATTCTCCCTCGCCTGTGAGATCCAATCCGGACGGATGGAATTGGTCCAATCCGGACGGATGGATCGGTCCAATCCAGACGGTTGGGATTAAGGCATTCACTCTCGCCTGTGAGATCCAATCTGGAAAGATGGGATCGGGTCCTATCCAAACGGATGGGAATAAGACATTCTCTCAAGCCTGTGAGGTCCATTCCGGATGGATGGGACTCAAGCATTCTCTCCCGCCAGTGAGATCCAATCCAGATGGATGGGATCAGGTCCTATCCAGACGGATGGGATTAAGGCATTCTCTCTCGCCTGTGAGATCCAATCCGGACGGATGGGATTAAGGCATACTCCCTCGCCTGTGAGACCTAATCCGGACGGATGGGATCGGATCCTATCTAGACGGATGGGATTAAGGAATTCTCTCCCGCCTGTGAGATCCAATCCGGACGGATGGGATCGGGTCCTATCCGGACGGATGGGATTAAGGCATTCTCTCCCGCCTGTGAGATCCAATCCGGACGGAAGGGATCGGGTCCAATCCAGACGGATGGGACTTAGGCATTCTCTCCCGCCTGTGAGATCCAATCCAGACGGAT
>JAMKQA010007932.1:0-16485 GCA_024699735.1 Posidonia australis | reverse complement strand
ATGAGTACTGCCAGTGTGCAACAAAATTAGAATTCTCCTCCTAGTAACAAGTTCCTATAATCTCATGGTTTCAATTTGCACTACTCCAGCAATAGCATCTACAATTTCAGACATAGATTTAGTAATATTCCCATCAATAGCACCACTCCTTTGTCTCTCGAAAATTGCAGTCTTCTTCTGTGAGTCCTATTTAAGAGGACCCAATGATTGTAGCCTATGCCTAATACCATATCATACATCCCAATGCTAAGAACCTTCACATCTACTTGGAATTGATGACCTTGTGAGCTCACTTTCAGCCCTTTATAGTCCCATTCCACCTGCAACTTGTGTCCCTCAGCTATTAACACAGACTGCTTCTTCATTAAAATAAGATTCTCTTTCAAATTTTCTGTCAAGGCTCTTATGAGTACTGCCAGTGTGCAACAAAATTAGAATTCTCCTCCTAGTAACAAGTTCCTATAATCTCATGGTTTCAATTTGCACTACTCCAGCAATAGCATCTACAATTTCAGACATAGATTTAGTAATATTCCCATCAATAGCACCACTCCTTTGTCTCTCGAAAATTGCAGTCTTCTTCTGTGAGTCCTATTTAAGAGGACCCAATGATTGTAGCCTATGCCTAATACCATATCATACATCCCAATGCTAAGAACCTTCACATCTACTTGGAATTGATGACCTTGTGAGCTCACTTTCAGCCCTTTATAGTCCCATTCCACCTGCAACTTGTGTCCCTCAGCTATTAACACAGACTGCTTCTTCATTAAAATAAGATTCTCTTTCAAATTTTCTGTCAAGGCTCTTATGAGTACTGCCAGTGTGCAACAAAATTAGAATTCTCCTCCTAGTAACAAGTTCCTATAATCTCATGGTTTCAATTTGCACTACTCCAGCAATAGCATGCAATGAGATTTGAGGTTCCAAATTCTCCACTTCTTCTAATAAACACTCTATATTGTCATACTCCCAATCACCTTGTACTAAGAATAATGATTGAGTCTGGCATATATGTCCCCTCACCCACTGTTCATCACAATTATAGCATAAATTCATCTTTCTTCTAGCCTTCATTTTAATAGGAGTTAGGACTTCTATGGTAGGTGTTACTCCTCCTCCCTCGCCAGATCTAATTGGACCACTCCCACTACTTATTGAACTGATGGGCTACCCTCTTCAACACCTTCTTTGATGCAGCCTCTACATAAATTCTAGTTATTCTGACTACTTCCATCATACTCATACTTGGACTTCACATCTGAGATCATCCTTCAAGCCACTCACAAAGATAATAGTAGCTGCTTCATCGCCCAACATTGATATTCTATTAGCCAACTTTTCAAATCTTTCCTGATATTATTTAACAGTGCTAACTTGTTTCAATTTAGACAACTACGACAAAAGGCTTCTCCACCTCATTAGACCCAAATCTTTTAATAATATCCTCCCTAAAACTTTTTCAGGAAGTAATACCAGTATTTTCATACCAACGCAAAGCCAATCTTTCAAGATGCAACGCTGCATATCAGATTTTGTATTCTTCCACAATATCATAAAAGCTAAAAGAATCTTTCTTATCTTATTGTTCAAGTTACTGGATCTTCTAGGCCATTATATACTGGAAACAGGTTTGAGGAAGAAATCTAGATGCCTAGGATGGATTACCTTCCAAATTCCTACTGCTCCCTCCAGCTCCTCCCTTTCCAGGTCAATCAGTCGTCTTCTTCTGAGTAGACAAGTTCTTAACAGCACCAAGAGTTCCTTCATGACTGTCATTGACTCCAAAGTCTCCTGAGATGATTGGGAAAGCTCCGATAAGGCATTGGATGATTGAGAGCTTGGGTAAGGTTCTGATACCAATTTGATTTGTTCCTGGACTTGCTGAAGTCGTTCTGATTGTCTCATGGACTATGGAGGTCAACAACTGTTGCATTGACGCCCGATGGTGCTGGAAATCTACACCAGACAAGCTTTGACAACCCAAACAGGAGGCAGTGAACCATCCTCGAGTAGGAAGTTTGGCCCTTCCACCTCAGTGAGACCTGAAGATTTTGAGAGAATAAAGGAGAGAAGATTGGAGTGAATAGGCTTAGTTAAGGAAAGCATCCTCCTTGTTTATTTATACCAAGAAGCCAAACACATAGGATAATGACACCTATCCTCTCCAATGATTAGCTTCTAGCTATCATAACTGAATCATAACTGCTGTAACAACCTTAACAGATTCTGTTATCTGTAATTACAAGCAATCGAATCACCGTACTTGACAACTTGACAAACAACCCGTCAATGACCTGGACTATAACATAGTCATACATTGCCTCTTGTGGTTTTCAAACCATAATCCTTTTAGGTTTACCACTTGAGATGATTTTCAAATTATAGCTAATCTTGTTGACCTCGTTAATAGTCTATGATACATTGGTATAACAATCACCAACACTGTCCTAGTACAACATAATTCTCTGGTATCAAAAAACATGATAGGAGAAAACATTATGGTAGTGCTTGTACAATGGAAAACCAAGGGAACAAAGTGCACAAAAATAAGCTTCATTGGCAAGCCCATTTCTTGATGTCTTTCTAGGGAAAATGAATAATGAGAAATTAACTTCCCTCATTTTCCAAGGTGTCAAGGACTTTTGGATGCATCTCCATGCCACCAAGGTGGATTTTGGAAGTAACTAGAATTCGCTTCCAAGGACGTGCAGAGAGACAAGTCTTTCATTTTCTGTCCAATTCTATTATGTTAGATACAAACACTAGTATCTTGGTCATAAAGGAAAAAAGGTTTCCCATTCTTACCAAGGAAAATAGTTACTCTTGGACTTCAGATCTATTTCTTAATTTCTTTTTGTTCCATGTGCATCAAAAGACTATTTTACATACAAGAAGCCCTTTGCTTTTGAAGCAATATTTGTCACCATAATGACTCATTGTCACCATAATGTTAGACCTATTTATTTGTAGTCGCAGTAAGCATTCTTTCAATGTTCAATGGTTTAAATAATAATTAGGTCTAACCACTAATGAGATTAAACCATTCAAGAAGTAAAATTAAACCAAATCCATCAAGAAAGAAGAATTTTAATGGCTGGTTGACTTTTAGATCCACGTTGGAATTTTATAGCATGTCAAAGGAATTATATCAAGGAAGAAAGGGGTTAGACCTGTACCTTTCTGATAAGGACAACGTGAAAAAGGAAAAGTTGTCCCAATGCTGCTGAACAGTATGCCGTCATCAGGGCTAATAATATCTACAGCAATTCAATAGTAAAGATGTCAATTGAGTTAAAGTTAGCATGCCAAAGACCAAATTTAGTATCACTAGCTAAATGGAAATTGTGAAATCAGTAACAAAACATTACTGATATAGCAGCCAGAACTCCAATAGGAAAATTTATATGTAGCTTCCGGTCCAACTGATGCATCATTCTTTTTTTATCAGTAAAGCAGCAAACAAAGATGGCAATGGCTGTTCCTCCTTCTACCAATAGCTACAGAAGAAGAATTTTGGGTAATCATGTAACTGTATGTGTTAGGAATGAAAATACCGATATTGTAAATTTTATTACTGGGGCATAAACTGGTCGGAATATCTTGAAGTAGAAGAAAAGCAAGAAAACAGAAATGACCATAGATATAGAGGCCTAACCATTAGAAGCACGAAAACCATCAAAAGAATGAAGGTGGTATAGTTCCTTCTTCCAATGCAGTTGTTCAACCACTGCAACAAGCAGATAGTCATAAATTGTTGGAAGACAGAATCATTAGACAGAGCTATTGAAGAGAGCTCACCTTACAATGATGATCAAATCCCTCAACACACCTGCTGCAACTTCTGCAGTGCTTACTGTGCAATTTAACCTATAAGAAAGTAGTTTGAAATTGAAGGCACTGACATCTTTGCGACATTTTCTTTCCTCTATCAACCGAGGAAAAGAAGTAAACTAGATGCAACAATAAATGAAATAGCAGAGGGTTTGTATATGTGGAAAACCTCAAAATCACAGAGCGAGCAGAATGAGATGTCATCATCTTTCAAATGAGGCGCAACGGCATCCTCAGAATCGACAAGTGGAAATGGCAGCAGAGGCTCGAATTGAATACTGGTAGATGATGGGTCCAAATACCTTCTCCTTATGCAATACTTGAGAATCTTGTTTTCCACTCTCCTGAAAAACCTCACCACAATCTGGGTCAAGATAAACCTGTAATTCAGGTTCAGGAGCTGTTTCCCTTTTCCTCTCCTCTTCTTCTTCCTAGCACTTGTTCTATCCGATGGGTCGATCGCGGTACACCTCGCGAAAAGGACAGCTACTGAAAGAGCCTGAAAGAGAAGTCGTAGTGAAACAAAAGAAACGCACATAATTCAGTGATTCTATCCTTGAAAAAGGGAAACACAACAATTCCGAGACAGTTTGGCGAAAATGTTCTCACCATGAAAGAGAATACAGTAATCACTGTGTTCTGGACAACTCGGTTGCCGAGAAAAGACCCAAGGAAAACATAGAATGCAACCACCAGGAAAATAAACACGGCCATTGCAACTACCTGCAAAAATAAAGCCAGTTGATTTAGGGGATTCACAAATGCACAAATTCCATGCCCTTTTAACAAATGGGTTTTGTAATATATCAACTACAGCTAAACCTACATCACCTAGAACACGCTTCTCCAATCCTAAACTTTAGAGAAGAAGAAGAAGAAGAAGAAGAAGAAGAAGAAGAAGAAGACCTGCAAGGGGTGAAGGGGGAGTTGCCAGCCATGGCGCCTCATGTTGCGGAGTACCACCTTTCTCTGTCTTCGACCCAACAACTCTTTCTCCTTCCTCGTCTCTTTTCTCCTCCTCCTCTCTACGATGACGATGACGATGACGAGGGTGAGAGCAAAGTGTTCGTTCTTCCTTCCATCAGCTGAGATGGGAAGTACCGCAGACTCAAGCAGCCAACGGTCGTCTACAACCTGGAGATTTGAAATTTGAATGAGAGTGATCTGCGATTTTTATTTAAGACCCGATCTATTGTCTGGCTGCTTCCTTCACTTTTAATTATTTAACCCATTCGATGAATTTAATGATGAGCATCCTGATTAATCTTAACCGATTAGTTTTTTTGTCTTCTTGTTAATTACTTCAGATGGACCCTTGCCTTTACTGAATGGGAGTCTCTTCCTTTATTGCAATTTTCAGATTTGTTTTGTTTTGTTATTAGCTACGTAATTTTTTGTAACGTATAATGCGTTCGACACCAAATTCGACTGTAATTTGGAAACAACTCGTAATCTTCATTAAAAGTTCTTTTGCTTACATGTCCTTGAAAAGTAGCTTATTTATCCATACATCCTTTACAGAGAACCATAACAATATTAATATTTACACATAAATCATTTGGAAACACATCCAACAATCAAGCAATTTTGATTTCAAGAACTTTTACATAAAGAAATTGAGTTACGAAAATTCAGACAACTGAAATTATAAACTTTTATAGTCACCCCATGTCTCCAAAAGCATTTAAATCAAAGAGGAATTTGCCCAAGGAAGTGATATCATTGTTAAATAGCATCTACGGTATTTTTTTGTCAATGTTTTGTTATAAAAGCAAACATGTTGGGAAATCTCATAAGATAATAATAAGACCCCCTCCTCCATTTAAAAAAAGAAGATGTAAAGATTGCACTTAAATTCTCAAACTATCACATGTAACCATAAAGCGATCTGTGTTAAACTACCCACACATCAACTTAATAGAAACAAATCTAACGTCATGAAAATCTTGGGATAAATAAGAAATAGATCATCTTACACTTGAAATTGAAAGCACAAAAATATGCCTAGTCAATCAACAACAATCTCAATTTCAAGTTGTTGTTAATAAACTATAACATTTTTATAAAAGTTTTATTTCATCAAAACTTAACTTGGAAATTTCTTCAAAAGAATAAATTTCAAGAATATGCTTTCATATTAACAAGGAATATAATACCTTATGCTAGACTAGACATGATTATCCATGTCATATTCGAATAAAAAACAAAACATAAATCTTTCTTCTTACTTCAAAGGTCTACGAGGCTATATGTGATAAAATCTACCTTATGTGTGTTATGAAAATGTTCAGTTGCCTTCTAATATCCATATCTCTTGCCCTTCTATCCCAAATTTGAACTTGTTTCTTATAAACAAAATCTCAAAGGCATCTAAATATAGAATCATCTATCAAAATCAAATTTCATAGATATTAAGAGCTACAAAACCAACACCATTCAACAAGGATTTGTACTAACTACTCGGTTCATTACATGAACATGTTTTTTTCCTGTGCATCTAGTCTTGGCATAGTTTACAATAAGAAAAGTGTTTTAAAAACCTAAGGAGTTGTCCACATATGCTAAGAGCATTTGTTTGATGGACAAAATGAAGTTGCACACGAGTGATAAGTTGTGTATGAAGGGTCAATTAACATTAAATTGTTATTCTACAATTGCAATGTGTGTAAGAAGAAAAAGAGAAAAAAAAAAGAGAATTACTTCAGCCATTCATGAAGAATCAAAGGGTCAAGAATTTATGCACAACTATGTTGACTGTGCACATTGGACTATTGTTTGATATAATATTTACAACCTACTTCTTGTCCTCTACATTTAAGGGTCTTCATCCTCTGTGATGACTCTGAATATGATATTACTTGCACATTTACCACAAAACTTGATATCAACTCTTTAAAAGTAGATAGCTTGGGTTTACTTTTACTTGTCACACTTTTCTCTTCCCTACTAGAAAGATACTTGTAGCATAGGTTCATCAAAACTAGTGTAACGCCTCGAACTCCAGCACGTTACCTAAATCATAATATCATAAGCGAATTACATTAATTACAATAATAATTAAATAACTGTAACTAATGCTCACCTCCAGAAAATAATGTGTGGCTAGAAACTCTTACTCCGACACCGGAACTCAAATACATCCGACCTGCACCAGAAAACCAACTAAAGCATGTGTGAGTGACATCTAAGTCACCCAGTACGCGCCCCAAATACACACACAACAAAATCAAGCAAAATTACAAAAAATACAGCTTTTAATTTATAAAACTTGGTTTTCTTTTGAAAATCCATTTCAAAACATTATTTCCTCTTTTTCCTTTAAAATCACTTAAGAATCCATTCCCAAAGTTACATTCTCTTTTCTTTCAAAACATTTGGAAATTAGTTTCCAAAACCACGCTCCTTTTCAAAACTTACATTTCTTTCCAATGCTTGGGATTTCTTCCCAAAACTAAAACCATTTTTATACACTTTTAAAACCTTCTCATATCTCGAGAAAACCACATTCTCGACTAGATCCAGCCTAAAATACAATGTCTCACAAGACTCAAAATCAGAATCACAAACATTGACTGGTAACTGGTTAAAACACAATTCTTATTTAATTTTAGGATTTTAGAACCATTCACAAATCCAATCCTAGCCAAACCACATTTCTTTCATTTTCACAAAACCACATACACTTCTTATTCAGTTCCACTTTTATTTATTGATATTACCTTGATCAAGGGTAACCAGGCACACAAGTAGTAGGCGAGGACATCATTTCCCTTACCTCCCCGCATTACCGTGGTGAAGTTCCCTGTGCGGAAGGGCACTGCCTTGGCCAATCGACCTTAATTTTATTTCATATGTAGGGAGATACGTCTTTATCTAATGTCCCATCGATGACCCGAACACCCAAGTTCACATACTCAAGCTCAGCCTACACTGTCGGTGACTTGGACACCTAGGTCTCATATTCCTAGGCCTAGCCTACACCGTCTCAAGCTCGGCAACTACGGTCGTATCTGACAATTGATATCTTATCAATTTGTCGACGCCAACCCTTGTGATTCCACAACACATTATTCGTTTTCATTTTCAAAACTCTTAAATTTTCCTTTCAAAACCATTTCCATTTCATTCCTTTCATTGCAAGAATCTATCCATGCAACACATGGCCCTCTATTGGGGTTCCAACTCAATTCATGAAAAATCATACTTTAAAATCATAAATTTGGGTCTCGTGCCCAAAACCACACATTTAATCACTTTCTTTCATTCTTAGGGTTTCAAACCCAAAACCATTCCCAAATTTACTTATTTGGGTTCCATATTCCTCCATGACATTTACATGAGGAAAACACTATTAACACATGTTCATTATCCCTTTAAAACCATTTATTTCCATCATTTATGCTCATTTATTCATATGGGCCAGGAGATAAAAACGGCAGACCGAATTCAAATTCGGTATACCGAAACCTCTTGTTTCGGTCGATCAAAGGTTTTCGGTGTGCTGAAACCGTGCACCCTTGCGCAAGCTGACAGGGATTCGATATGTTGAACCCAGTTCGGCATGTCGAATCTCCCGTGTTCTGCACACGACTCCGGCCAACGAACCAGTCGTTCATCGGAAATGGAAGCTTCCGACGGACTCCTCAAACATATATCATAAAACACAAATAAATCATGGGGTGTAGACCCTTGAGTCTACTTCAAAACCCCTCAAACCATTCATAAATCCATTCATCATGCAATCCATATGAAAATCATAAAGGCATGGAACTCATACGTAACTACTGTAGCATACATGCCAAAAACTCGTATAAATCTATGAAATTCATCCTAACCTCATGATCTCTACTTATTCATGCTATTCATCACATTCTCATCCTTTCTACTATATTTCTATGATTTACATGCATTTGTTCTCGCTTTTCATGCATTTAACATATCATGTTACAAGAAAAGAACGGAGGAGAAAGAAGGGTCGCATACCTCAAATGGTACTCCAATGACCTCTCCGCACACCGGCGCAACTCCAGTGGCTCACGGCAGCGGCACACACGGCTCAGCTCTCCTCCTCTCCCTCTGGCTTGTGCACCGTTCCTCCTCTCCTTCTTTCTCTCTCGTGGCTGCCTTCCCTCCATTCCTCTTCCCGTTTTATCACCTCCTCCTCCTCTCGCGTCGTGCCGACCTCCCATCGCATCACATTGCGTTGGAGGGGATAGCGAGATACGGGTTGCCGTCTTGTGGTGGCAAGGGTCAGGGAAGAAGAAGAAGAGGACAGAGATGGGATGAGCTCGTGAAGGAAAAAAGAGAAAAAGGAAAGGAAGAAAAGAGAAAGGGATGGGCACACAAATCGAGGCAATTGTGCATTCTCAAACCGAACTCCACATTGGTCCCACAACACAAATGGGTGCACAGAAAACCAACCAAATCCTCACAATCACAAGAAAAAATAGATTATCCATTAATAAACCATTTATATAATATAACAATTAATTACATTATAACATCCATAAAAATTCATTTTGTAATTATTTACATTTTATGAATTTTATTCTTGAACGGGTGTTACTGTTTTCAAGGCTCGTTGTGTGGATTTGTACTTTTGGGCTTGGGCCTCGTGGGCCTACTTCTATTGCTTGTCCCTGTGCATTGTGGCACTATGTGTGGGGCTTGCATTGTGGGTCAGTTGTTGTGGCTGGTGGTTGGATTGAGTGGTCATTGAGCTCGTGTGGGGTGCTGGTGGCCGAGGTGCGTAGGTGAGCACGTTCTCAGCTACTTCGTGTGCAGGGCTTTATAAGCCGCCTGCACTGCACTCCTCTATCACTCATTGCCTTCTTCTTCTTCCTTCTTCTCATCCTCCTCAGGCGCACACGTCTTCTTCCCTTCCTTTCCCTTGCTCCTCACTCTTCTTCCTTCCCCATCCCTTCCTTCCTTACCCGTCATGCCCATCTTTACCTCCCCTGCTTCCCCTGTTTCGCGCACCAACGGAGAGAGAGAGAGAGAGAAGCGGAGGCACCGTGAGGCTCGACGTCGGCATGGCTGGTGTCCCTGAGGTCGAGGGAGCTTCTGTGGACATCATGGTTGCCAACGGAGGTCGGTGGCTAGTCGGGGGCGTGTTGGGTCGCCGGAGCTCATTTCAAGTACGTACCCCCAATTTAATGTGTAGAAATCATTAGGAATGGTAGAAATGCTTAGGATGCATGTAATCTAGGCTAAATTTAATGTTTTAGAATTTATTGAGAATTTATGCGCATTTATGCCGACGATTGCGTTTTAGGTCATTTTGACCCTTATGCCTTTGTGATTTTATATCTTGATGCCTGGTGAATGGATTTTGGATTTGTTTGTTGGGTTTTGTAGTAGACTTGAGAGTCTACATCTGATGTTTTATGTGAGATTTTTGGTGCTTGTTTGGAGGGACTGATCGGAGCTCCCACTTTGGACAATTTTGAAAAGTAGGGTCAGGGCCGTTTTTTGTTTTTCTCAGAATTCGGCATATCAAACCTTTTCAGTATGCCATTTTTTGTCAGTTTAGGTCCTCTGGTCAAAATTCAATCGCTCAATTTTGGACGGTTGCCCGAATTAGGAGTTTTCAGTTGACCGAACCATTTTCGATATACCGATTTTGACCTGAGTGTTGACCATTGACTCGATTCGGTCGAACCTGTTCAGCATACCAAACCAAGGGTTTTCAGCATACCGAACCTGTTTAGCATGTCGAATCAGGGCCCAAATGCTTTTATAAAATATAATTTCCGAGGGTTTTTGGATTGGTTTGTTTTGTTCCATTGAGATGGGACTGTGGGCCGTTAGTGGAGGTCCCTTGGGACACTTGATGTGCCGTCTTGCTGAGGTTTTTTGGGAAGAGTTTCCAAAGATATAAAATGGTTTTGAAATGATTTCAAAAGAGGTGAGTTGGCAAATTTGGAAAATGGTTCTCCTAGTTTTCTGTGTGTGGGCTGAGACAATGTGGGACCATGCCATCTGGACCAAGGAATGTGATGAAATTCTCGGGTGGTCGAGCACGACACCCTAGTCCAGGTCAAGGGCCGAGATACCCAAGGTTGAGGGACGTCGGGTTCTGGAGGTATGAGACTCCTTGACTATTGTCTCGAGGCTAGGGTTATGGTCTGTGGGTTGAGGTGTCTGTGGCATGACGGGGAGGTATGATACTTCTACTATCGCTATGAGCACTGAGACTCGGGTGTTGTCGGGTGTGGAGGTATGACACTCCCTCCTGAGCACCGTATGTAAAGGGTGCCGTGAGGAGGTGTACCCTGTGGTGGCCATGTGGGTGGGACACGTGCCCCGTAGCTGGTAGCGTCCTGAGAGACAGGACAACCTTCTTAGGGAGGGGTTGGCTTTTTGAGGGTTCTCTAGAGAGGGAGAATCGCGGGATGGTGAATGCTCCTGGACAAGGTGGTTGTCACTGTGGCAGTGCAAAATGTTGTGGTCGCTCCTCGGCGGACTGCGTATGGCCAGAGTTTGGTTGCTTGACGCTAGGCTTCCCGACTTGTTGTGTGTAGTTTTGGCCATTGAGGGCCTTTGCTTGTGGTTTTGAGCTAGTAGAGCCTCGGTTGTAGATTTGGCTGGTGTAGGTCTGGTTCGTAAGGTTTTGCGAAATGGTTTGTGAAATGAATTTTAAATGAAAATTAATTATGATTTCGTTTTCCCGCCGTTTTTCTTGGGGTGCGTATTGGGTGACTTCTGTCACTCATGCGTTTTTCTCGTGTTTTTGGTTTGCAAGTGTAGGCATGTAGAGGATTAGCGTAGTGCATATAGTCTGGAGTCTCCTAGTCTCACACATAGATTCCTTGTAGTTAGATATTTTATGTTTGGCTTTAATTTTCCTGTAATTTAATTTGTTTTAAATTATTGTGGAAAATATGAAACGTTACATACATGATTTACATTTAAAAAGGATAATCAGGCCTAGGTGTGACATCCTACCCCTTTAAAAGAATTTCGTTCTCGAAATTCAACTTTAATAAAATAAGTAGGGGTACTATATTTGAATGTCCACCTCGTGCTCCTAGGTAGCCTCTTTTGTACCATGGTGTTGCTACTAAACTAATACCAATGGAATCACTTTATTCCTGATGACTTGTTCTTTCCTGTCCAGTATCTGAACTGCATTTTCCAGCATAGATAAGTCCTCCTGTAGCGCCTCTGGCTACACTGGTATCACCTAGGACGCATTGGCCAAACACTTCCTCAACATGAACACATGGAAGGTGCTGTGTACACTAGCCAACTCTAAAGGCAGATCTAGTTTGTACGCCACCTCACCAACCGTCTTAGTAATCTGGTATGGTCCGATGTATCTAGGGCTCAGTTTACCTCTCTTTTCGAACCACATCACTCCCTTGGTTAATGACACCTTTAGGAAAACGAAGTCTCCTACTCCGAATTCCAAAGGTCTCCGCCTCCTAACTACATTACTCTTCTACCAACTCTGGGCAGACAACAGTCTCTTCCTGATCAAGTCCTGTAACGCCCCGAATCCTGGCACGTTAGCTAAATTATAGTATCATAAGCAAAATTACACTGATTACAGTAAAATTAAATAACTGTAACTAAGGCTTACCTCGAGGAATCAATGTGCAGCTAGAAGCTCTGACTCCAGCACAGGAACTTGACTGCACTCAATCTACACCTGAAAATCAAACAAGCACACATGAGTGACATCTAAGTCACCTAGTACGTGCCCCAACATACAAACAACGAAATCCAGCGAAATGCCAAAAACTCAACTTTTAATTTATAAAACTTAGTTTTCTTTGAAGATCTAGTTTAAAACCTCATTGTCCTTTCTTTTGAAATCATTTAGGAATCTGTTCCCAGGGTTATAATCTTTCCAAAACTGACCTTTCCTTTTTCTTTTAAAATTTCTGGAAATCATTTCCAAAACCATGTTCCTTTTCAAAACTCATTTTTATTCTTTATTGCTTGGGATTTCTTCCCAAGACCAAAACCACTTTCAAACTTATATCTTGAGAAACCGCATTTCCAACCAGATCCAGCCTAAAACCCAATGCCTCTCGGGCTCAAAACCAAAATCATAAATACTGGCCGGTAACTGGTTAAAACAAAGTAATTATTTTATTCCAGGATTTTAGGACAATTCATATGTCCAATCTCGGCCAAACCACATTTCTTTTATTTCTCAAAATCACATTATTTTCTTATTCATTTCCACTTTTCTTTACTGATGTTACCTTGATCAGGAGTAACTAGGCATACAAGCAGTAGGCGAGGACATCATTTCCCCTACCTCCTTGCACTGCCACTGTAAAATTCCCTATACGGGATGCCACCTCCCCGACCAACCAGCCTCAATCTCTTTCATATATGCACAGGGATACGTCTTTGTTTGACGTCCTATTAGTGACCTGAACAACTAGGTTCAATGACCTAGGCTCAGCCTACATTGTCGGTGTGACCATGCTAGTGGAACCCTGCACGTCTCTCCTTACCAATGCGTGGAAGCACATGAGGAGTCCCGATACGATCATGGTGAAGATGGTGAATCCAGAGAAGAAGACTAGACTCGGAAACACCAAGGAAAGATAAGAAAGGATAAGGAAAGGAGTCGCCACCTAGTCTTTTAATGGAAAGACGAGGAAAACCAGACACGAAAGAAAACCAAGAAGAAAACAAGATGATGAAAACATGTATGCTCCGTGCTTAATGGATGTAATGCACAAAACAATGCGGGCCAGAGAAAGGGTAAGGATTCCTGTTACGCATGGGGAAGGGGTTAGGCACCCCCATACGCTCGAAGAACTCGGTCTTTCTAGGTTTCTTACTTGCTAAATGGTTTATTGGGTGTGTGCTTGCCTATTGTGAATGCATATGCTGAGGATGACTGAAAAACATGCCAAATCAAAGAGAAGAAGAGAATAAAAGGGAAAAAAGTTATTCCGAGAGGCAAATGTAGCCATTGAGAATGCCGCTTTATTGTACGCCTGTGGGCGATGAGGAAAATCGTGAAAATCGAGAAACTCTCGGAAAGCGTCACGCAAATCAATGGAAACTCGAAGAAATCCGAGAAAATCAAATTGGGGAAAATAATCCTCATTCGGGACAATGTCGGCATTGTTAAGCCTGTTAATGTACTCCATTGGGCGATGGAAAGTCAAATCAAATCAAAAATGTGAAAGTCGGTAGAAATCAGGAAAAAGATGAGAAAACTAAGCTAGAAATGCGTGCACGATGCAAGGAAGG
This sequence comes from Posidonia australis, assembly GCA_024699735.1. Lineage (NCBI taxonomy): Eukaryota > Viridiplantae > Streptophyta > Magnoliopsida > Alismatales > Posidoniaceae > Posidonia > Posidonia australis. The sequence goes on along the minus strand of JAMKQA010007932.1, from coordinate 2,427 downwards.
AAATATGAGAAAATATGCATGAAAAAGTGCAACAAAATGTGCAAAATGCATGCAAGAGTGTAAAAAAATGAATTCTAGGGGCTTTTGTGCAAAAAACCCAAATTCTGATTGAAAACTGAAATTCTGAAGCTAAATCATCAAAAACACATAGAAAAACACATTTCATGTAATTTTGAAGAAATCTAGGGTCAAATGTGCAAAACTGTGCATTTTTAGTCAAATTGAAGATTCCTAGGGATCAATATGCAATTTTGCCATCAAAACATATATTTAATGCAATTCTGTAGAAACTCAGGGTAAAATATGCAAGAAAAATAATCCATGTTTGAAAACAGAATGTTTCAGGGCTGACATGTAAATTTACCCTAGAAAACATGCATTCAGTGAAAAATCTGTAAAATTCAGGATCTAAAATGCAATTTAGGTCACATTTGAGCAAATATTTAAATTCTCAGGGTTTAACTTGCAATTTAGACAAAGAAACATGCATTCAGGGTTATTTTAATGAAGCTCAAGGGTTTAAATGCAATTTAACCAGAGAAATATGCATTCAGAATTATTTTCATGAAACTTAGGGGTTTAAATGCAATTTAATCAGAGAAATATGCATTCAGAATTATTTTCATGAAACTTAGGGTTTTAGATGCAAAAATGCTGAACTTTAATGCATGAAAAGAAATTCTAGGGGTTTTTGTCAAACTTTTAAGCTTGGAAAACATTTTCAGGAATTTACAGGGGTCACATTGCAATATTTTCAAATCAAACTTTATTAAACGATTTAAAATAAATGCAAGGACCTAATTGTAAGAAAAAAAAAACCTACTTGTAAGAATAAAAGGATCTATCTGAAAGAAACTAAAAGTTTCAGAAGAAAAAAGAGAGATCAAATGGTCTGGATCAGGGAATCAACGGCTGGAGTGGACCTCCCACCTCCCTTGTCGTCGGGACAGCTCTAGTGACGACGCTAGAGAAGAAGGAGGTGCTGGAGGGCCCCGATGCGTTGCTCAGGGGTCCAAGAAGCTTGGCGGTGTGGTGAGGATCATTCCCCTTCCATCAAGGACCCAAATGGAGGAAGATCGTGCGATGTTGGGTTCCGCCTGCCGTCGCCGTCGTCTTCTCCAGTGAGCATGGTTGCGGGAGTGATTCAAGGCACGAGGCTCGACTCTGAAGGCTCCGATGTGTTGGGGGCATGCTGTGGAGTGTTTCTAGATGATCGGAGAGGCATAGTGGGGCTAGAGGCGCACGTCCCTTCACGGTTCTCAGTCTTCTTCCCTGGTGACGGCGAGACGTCGCGATTCCGGCGAGCTTCCACTGGGAGCTTCCACAACGACTGAAGTAGGGTTTTGATGGGTGGAGATGCAAGAGGGAGGTCTGGGAAGGAGGTTCGAGCACTCTGGGGCCAGGGTCATGCCCTGGACTCGCACCCCCACCTAAGCCACCGGAAAATTGCTCCGGCGAGACCTGGAAGCTCGATTTCGACAGAGGAGACCTCTGGCTCTGTTGGAATCAATCAAGGGAGATAGAGGGAGACCTAGGAGAGCATTTTGGAAGGAAATGGAGGTGCGTGGAGGGTGTACCTGGTCTGGCAGTGGAGTTGATGGTCGGAGCTCGCTAAAGATGATTGAAAACTCCAATTTCTCTCCTCCACGAGCTTCCTCATTGCTCCAGGATCACTCTAGTAGCTTTGATTGGGAGAAAAAACTTTGGGAAGCTCTTCTCTCAATTTTCCCAAAATCCCATTTTCACTTGCAAATGGGGCTATTTATAGGCTTCCAATTGGCTTGGTTGGTTGTTATGGTTAGAATGGAAGGTGGTTAAGGTGGTTAAGAAGAGGTGGGAAGTGGTTAAGGTAGTTGGAGTGAAGTGGGAAGTGGTTAAGGTGGTTAAGAAGAGGTGGGAAGTGGTTAAGGTGGTTGGAGTGAAGTGGGAAGTGGTTAAGGTTGTTGGAGTTTGACTTATGATTTAGGGTTTGACTTATGATTTTGAATTTAATTTAGGTCTTAACGGGAAGTGGTTAAGGTGGTTGGACTGAAGTGGGAAGTGATTAAGGTTGTTGGAGTTTGACTTATGATTTAGGGTTTGACTTATGGTTTTGAATTTAATTTCGGTCTTAACGTAGGGTTTAAGGTTTGGATTAGGGTTTAACCCAGGTTTTAGGGTTTATTTAGGGTTTTATGGTTTTGTTTTGTATTTAAGAGTTTTTCTAGGGTTTTCCGAGGGTTTTTTGGGTTTTCCTAGGGTTTTTAGGGCTTTGCTAGGGTTTTTAGGACTTTTTAGGGTTTGTTGTAAATATGTCTTGAATTATGTCTTTGTTTCAGGGTTAGTTTGGTCATTAGACCATTTAGGTGCCCTAGTATTTAAGAAGGCTAAGGCACAAAATATGTAACCTCTTTTGGCATTATGTAGCCCTATTTTGTCTCCAATTGT
>JAMKQA010007928.1:0-19384 GCA_024699735.1 Posidonia australis | reverse complement strand
GAAATTCCATAAAAATGATAAGAACAATTTATTATGGTTAAGGTATTCAAACCTATCATTAATTAGAGCTTAACAAGAGTGTTAACTCTACCTCAACAAACAAACTTGAATTAAGTGATGTTTTTAAAGAGATTATGGAAAATCTGGAATATATGTTAAATATTCTTAGTAATGTGATTTTGGGCGCTTTGAAGTTTCCTATTTTTAATTAATACTTGGAAATGCGAAAATGGAATATCTACAAATGCCCCTCATTAGAGTTGATCTTGGAACAAGATTAGCTCTAAGGTAAGAATGATATCATATTGAATATTTCTTGAAATAGGAAGCTCGCTTTCAAATAGTTAGCCACTAGGGATAAAAGAAATTGGAAAAGCATTTTTTGGTTTTGAGAGATTGTCACACAGCAAAAAGGAGGGATCTACTTGGTTTTGGGAATTTGTCACACAACCAAGTGGTGGAAAGGTGAACAAATTCAGTTTTGAGACGTTGTCACATAGTTGAATAGTTCAACTAAAGTGTCGCCATATTGAAGACTCAAACATGATAGGGTCAAGCTGGTTTCAAAGTTATGTGCAGTGTCGAGACCATGTTAACTATGTGAAGATAACTTCAATGAGGCAGAAACTAAGATAGAATAACAATGATCATGGAGAAGTTACCCTATTGCTAATCGAAAGATAAAAAAACATGGCGTCCTATTTGAGAGTTTACTTGGATTGGAATCATGTTTTGGGAGTTCCCTAAAAATTAGGTGGAAGTTGAACTAGTTTTGGGAGGATAACATATTCTAAGAGTTACTAACACTCTTGAAAAACATTGTTCCATCCATGCTTGTGCTTCCAATGATATGCGAAATAATGTATGGATGCTTGATTCAAGCAAACAATGCCAATGTAAGGTTAACACTCAATGCAATGAATGATCCATATGATAGGTTAGGCCAATAGAGTACGATTGGTCCTAGATCATATAGACATATGTCAAATGAATAAATGTAATTTATTATGGTAAATTGTTTTTTGTCCATAAGTGTGACCAATACTCTTAGGAAAGACTATCATCTCACAATTCAATTTGGCAAGTAAAGGAGTTCTATGAATAAAGAATCAGTTGAGGAAGTGAATCCTTCCTTTACCAAATCGATATTTACCTTTTGGTCGAAGTGACGTGTTTGCATACACTATATGAACTTCAAATGTGTGAGCCCATTCTTCAATCTTGCTTTGATTTAGGGCCAAAACTTTTATCTTTTGCAGTAGGGCTCGAAGTTTGCCCAAATTGACTAACATATGGTGGGATTTTTAGTGCGAATTACAAACTAGCTTTGTTAGTACCTACACACTTACTGACACTTGCTAGTAATGACAAACATACCTTTCCTGGCTTCTATATATTGATTAAGTTGTTCTTGCTTAGGAAATGTATTGTAATATTCTCTTGTAAACATTAATCATCATTGTTTGTTTTCTTATACATTTCGAAATTAGATGGAGGGAATTAGCCTTGGTCTCAATTGAAGTGATGGAAAATCAGAGCCTAATGAATGTCGATTGTGAGATATTTGTGGATACTCAGGAAATTATTGTGAAGGCAGTGTCTTTGTTGAGAAAACACACCCAAGCCATGAGACACACTTGAGTAGGACATTGATCCTATATTAAGGTGAATCGATTGTTGCATCACCAACCAAACTAATTCCTGTTTCTCTACTTACTAGGTTTTCACTTGCATGTAGGGTAAACAACACTACTTTAGTTGCTAGATTAGAATTTATTAACTTTTTGGGTTTTTCTAATTTTTTTGGTTTTATTTGGTTTTACTATTTTTTTGGCTTTTTGGATTTTCGATTTTTTTTTTTTTGGTTTTTGAGTTTTCTTAGTTTTTTGGTTTTTTGGATTTTCTAATTTTTTGGTTCTTGGGATTTTCTATTTTTTTGGGTTTTTAGGCTTTTCTAATTTTTAATGAGGAAGGATGAGTACTTATTTTAAGCCTTTGCCTATGGTTTGCCTTAATCATTCTAAGTGTACCCTACAATCATTTACGTGTCTCTTAGGTCACGCTTACACCTTTTAGAGACTTTAAATCATGCACTAATCCTTAATAGCCTGCCATCCGCTAACCTATTTGGTCCTTGAATATTCAGGGCTACTTACACTTTGCCTATGTGTGAAAAAAAGAATGAGGGAGGCTTGAAGTATAGTGAGCTCTCGATATTGGCTTTAGTTTAGGTACCACTCGCCATGTGTGTGGCCCTAATGCATCTTGAATATTCCCGGAGTTTTCTTCTTCCTTTTGGGCTTCTTTTCCTTCTTTTTCTTTTCCTTTCCTTTCTCTTTATTCTTTTGGGTTCCCCTCTTTTGTTGTTTCTTTGTAAATGCTTGCCTTTCACTACTTTCCATGTTTACGCTATGATAACATACTTACTTGGCCGTGTTCTTACTCTCATTTTGAGTGTCCACCCATCACAACCTTCTGAATTTACACTATAACGATGCATTCGAGTTGCATGCTCTTTCCTCTTTTATGCACTTTCTAGGTTGGGTTTGTTTTGGTGCACTCATCTATCACTATCTTCTCGGATTTATGCCAGAATGCTACATTATTTAGGATGAGTGCGTTAATGATTTACCTAGGCTCCAAGCTTGCCTTTCTATTATCTCATCGTACAGTGTGTGTGTGTGGGAAGAGGACAAAGAATGGGCCACCTCGAGCATCCTTCTTCTTATAGACTTTGGGAATAGCCTTCCTTCTAGCTCAGTGTTAGGTCCTAGGTTCCTTTTAGTTGTGGGAATGCCGATCAAGGATAGTACTTTTTCAAGTGCATTGCATTCCAGGGATTAGCAAGATTTGTCCCATCTTGGGACAGTTGATAGGCATTGTCCAGATATGCAGCTACCATGACATAAGGTCCTTCTCAGTTTGGCTTGAGCTTTCCCATCAGATGTGGCTTATTGAAAGGTAACACCTCCTTGAGCACTAAATGACCTTTGTAGAATTTACATTCAATTATCTTCCCCTTTTTATTGCCTACGCTAGGAAGTACAATAATAGAAAGTAAAATTACAAGAAAATAAAATGCAAGAATTAAAAGCAAAGAAGAAATTATTTACAGAGTTAGGAGATTGCTCCTCTAGTTGCCTCCTATATGGAGGTGATCTACCATAGTCTTCTAGTTGATGGCCTTGGCCCCTTCTTGCTTAGAGGGGCAAGGTTGTAGCTCATTGAAAAGAATTGTTAAGTCACTGTAGTCAAGGCCATCAGTGTCTTCTATCTCAACATCTTCTGAGAGTTCTCCAAGTGAGTTGTTGACTTGAATGTTCAAAGGTGGGGGAATCTCTTGAGAGTCATGAAGAATGTCCAGAACTTAGGGAGTGATGCTGGGGACTTCTTTTAGGTGGAAAGGAGAGACTTGGGCTACTTTCTTCAAACCTAGTGAGTGTGTGTGTAGTAAGAATTGGCTAAAAACTGCTTGAACTTACTCCCAATGACTGGTAGGCATAACTTTGTGTTGGAAATCTTCAAGGCTTGTCTTATGCTCCGAATTGATGGACTCATCTTCTAATTTATGAGCAACCTCTCGACTGATATGAAGTGGTTTGATAGTGACCATGTCAATAGCTTGGTGAGGTCCTTTGATAAGTGTCATAGGTATCCTAGCCCCGTGCCATTATGCTCTTCTAGCGTTTTGAGTGCATTTTTTATTACTTCTTCCGAACAACCTAGTCCTCTCCCAGGAGTGTAGCTTATTCAAATAAGAATCTCCCATGGCTTCTTTATGTGTTCTAGGAAGTTGTAGTGGCTCATGTTTATGCTTTCAGGGGTAAAGATTCATTTAACACTATCCACGGTCTCAATGGCTAAGTCCTTTCTTGAGGGGGTAAGTGCCATAGTTGGTGTAGTTATTGGACTACCACAAGGTGTGCTTCTGCCTCCATTGGTTTGGCTTCCATGACTTTGATTATTTTCCCTTGGTGGGGAAATTTAATGCATTAGTGGTGTGGGGAGGTAAGTGCCTTAATTTCTTTAATCCATTGGTGCCCTAAAATGAGTTGCTAGGAGATGGGTGTGTTGACTACTATTAGCCCGATGTTTATCTCTATTGGGCCAATGGCAACCTTGACATTGATGTTGCCTTGAGCCATCTCCTTGCTATTATCATATCGTAATACTTTCAAGGCTATTGGGCGTAGCTGGGCTTCCTTGAGTCCAATTAAACAAAAAGTATCTAAAGAATATACATTTAGGGTTGCCCTGTATCTAAAGAATATACACTAGAGAGTTTATAATTGTTTATTTTCATAGCAACACTTAAAGGTAAAGTCCTCTTTTTGAGAGGAGCTAATTCTAAATTAGTGAAAAATAAAGTGGTTCTATGAAAACTGCTGCCACAACTACCACCAGAGTTTCTATAGGTATGTCTTCTGGAACTTGACTTTTCTTCAGTACCACCATCAAGATGTCTCGGTGCTTCTCAAATGCCCTGATAAGCTCAAAAATTGATATCATGGCTTGTGTCATCTTGAGTTGCTATGAGATGTCGTGTTCTTCTTCTATTCTTCTAGGGATGTCAAATTCTTGATGAGGAGGAGGTGAGGCTCTTTTTGTATTGAGTGGAGGCATGACTTGGTTTGATATTTGCCTTGTTCTGGTGATGGGAGCTTTAAGTGCTTGGTGATGTTCCTTCCTAGCTTGAGTAGATCTAACTAGTGATGCTGGTCCTCTTAATAAGGATTGCATCTAGCTCCCAACTTGATTATTGTAGTTGACCCTAGCCGAATAGTGTAACAGTGATGAATTGGAGTGGGTGAGCACCACATAGTGTTGCTGAGTATATTCCTGCACAAAACCTCTTCCTTTCATATCCTAAAACCCTTGAAAATTAGGTGTCTCCTTATACCAGTGATCATAGCTGAACCATCCATTTGGTGGTCCTTCATTGCATGATCTATGACGATCTTTCATCGCACGACTTTGGTGGAGCAGGCTCCCAAACTATTCTTGAATCTATTTGGTGATCAGCTTCAATGATAATTACTTTTCCCTGATGTTTGAACTTAAGAAACTAGTGTACAAGGCATGCAATGATGCCAATCTATGCTAGCCAAGACCTCCCTAAAATTAGTGGTTCAACTAGATATCATTCCATTATTATGACTATGGTAGTGCTGGTGAGGGGCTCTATGATAATATCCATTTGGACGGTCCCAATCAATTCTCTAACTTTTGTCGTAAGCTGTGCAAGCGAAGCAATCTCTGGTGATCGTACTTTCTTCAATGTTTAGGAAGTTGAGAGTGGATAGAGAGCAAATACTTCGATTGGCATCAGTATCAACAAGTACTTCTTGAAATGGGTAGTCGTTAATGTCTATAATAAGGACCAAAGGGCGTGAGCGCTCTTCTACAGCATCATGTTCTATATCTTGGAAGACTATATTTCTTTCTTTGAAGGTTATGATGACTTTTCTTGCTAGTACGAATGGATCTATACCTCTAGAATCATATAATCCATGTTGGTCAAGAAGGGCGAGATCATTAGCTTCTTTCTCATCTTGCTGACCATCCCATGTGTCATCTGTTTGAGTATCCCATCCTAATAAATCTTCTTAGGGTGCATTCAAGTCTTCTTCCGACCATGCTTCTTGAGTAGGCATTGTTGGTGCATCTGGTCCCCTTTCTTCTTTGACTAGCTATTCTTGGTATGGGTCTACTTAAATGTGCTGAATAGTTACTAGTTTTAAGTGAGTTGTCAATTGGATGTCTTCGGCCTCCATGAGGGCTATTGAGAGGCTAGGCATGAGATTCTGATGGTGTCATGCCTCAAATTTCCTATAATAATTTAAAACAAATTAAATTACAGGAAATCTAAAAGTTGAATAGAATATCAATTACCAGGAACCTGTGTGTGCGGCTATGAGACTCCAGACTATATGCACTATGCTAAACCCTATACATGCCTGCACCTGCAACCTAAAAATACAAGAAAAGTGTGAGTGACAAAAGTCACCCAGCACACACCTCACGAAAAACGATGAAAAATAAAATCATAATTAATTTTCTTTTAAATTCATTTCACAATTATTTTCTTTAAAATCTCATAAACCAGGGCCACAAGGCCGAAAACCACAGCAACGCAGCCCACACCAGCCAAAGCAACAAAAGGGGCTCTACCAGCCGAAAACCTCATGCAATGCCCTCAATTGCGAAAGCCACACACAGTGAGTCTAGAAGTCCGATGCCAGGCAACCAACTTTGGTCACAAGTAGTCTACCGAGGAGCGACCACAGCGTCTGCACTACCACGATGAAGCTACCATGTGTAGGAGCGATCACTATCCCATGGATCTTCCACCTGGAAAACCCTCACCAAGCCAACCCTTCTCTGGGAAGGCAGTCCTGTCTCTCAGGACGCCACCAGTTATAGGGCACATGTCCCACCTGCATTGGTCACCACAGAGTACGCCTCCCCACTACGTCCTCCACATACGGTGCTCAGGAGGGAGTGTCATACCTCCACACCCAACAACACCCAAGCCTCAGTGCTCACAGTGACAGCAGGAGTATCATACCTCCTCGTCATGCCACAAGACACCTCAACTCATGGACTACAACCTTAGCCTCGAGATGATAGTCAGGGAGTCTCATACCTCCAAGACCCGACACCCTCAGTCTTAGGTATCTCAGCCCCAACCTCAACTAGGGAGACGTGCTCGACCACCCGAGAATGTCATCACATTCCCTGGTCCCGACGATACGGTCCCACAGGTCTCGACCTACACACAGAAAACCAGGAAAATCATTTTCCAAAACAGACCAACCATCTCTTTGAAACCATTTTCAAAATCATTTTTATATCTTTGGAAAATACTTTCAAAACCTCGACAAAATAGCACATCAGGTGTCCCATGAGACCACCACTGACGGCCCACAATCCCATCTCAAATGGGCAAACAAGCCAATCCGGGAAACCACGAAAAGCACACTTTATAAAACAATTGGGTCCTGATTTGGCATGCCGAAATGGGTTCGATATGCCGAAATTTCCTGGATTCGTTGACCGGAGAGATTCGGTAGACCGAATTGACCAGAGGACCAAAATTGACAGAGAATCGACATTCTAGAAAGGTTCGGTATATCAAAAATCATTGATTTGGTTTGCCGTTTCTACTTCGGTATGTCGAATTTTGCGATTCTAGAAAATGGCCCAAAACTCAAACCTTCGAAATCACCCAAAGTAGGATCTTCGATCAGACCCCCAACACAAACACAAAAAATCTCACATAAAACATAAGATGTAGACTCTCGAGTCTACTCAAAATCCCAACAAACAAAACCAAAATCCATCCACCACACAGCAAGATATAAATTCGCAAAGCCAGAGGGGTCAAAAGGACCCAAAGCGCAACAACTATCTTAAAACACCATAAATACTACCATAAATACACATAAAACCACAATAAATTCTAGGACTATAAATTTACCTAAATTTCATGCATTTCTATCATTTTCTACTCATTTCATACTTTCTACACATTGGTTGGAGGTGTGTACCTATAACGAGCTCTCCGATGATCCAACTCAGATCCCTAGCCAACTCCGGTGACTCCATATGTCCTCGGCCACTCCACAACCTCAGGGACGCCTCACTAGAACTCCACACACCACCGCACACCCTTGAGCACACCGAATAGGGGTTAGACAAGGGAGGAGATGGGGAGAGATGGGAGAGGAGAGTGAGTGGGGGAGGGATGGAGTGAGTGGGGATGGGCGAGTAGAGGGAGATGGAGAGGAAAATGAGAGGAGGAAAGAAGAGGGAGGTGGCGTGCTTGGGGAGGAGGCGATGAAGTAGGGGAAGAGGAGGAGAGGTGTGGAGGAAAGGCCGTCAACCGCGACTATAAATACACGTTGAGGGTGGTAGTTGCATGCATGCACAGTGCAACCACCGGCCTCTGGCACGAGCTAACAATCAACCGCACCAACTCACTCCACCAACCGGCCCACAAACATGGGCCCCACACATGGGCCCACAAGCACAGTGCCAACCATGCACAGGGACACACAAATAGAAATTGGCCCACGAGGCTCAAGCCCACAATCACAAAACTACACCAACGGGCTTCAAAACAGTAACACCCGTCTAAGAATAAATTCATTAAAAATGTAAATAATTACAAAATGACTTTACTAGTGTTACAGATGGATCTACATTTTGTGTTGTCTCCCTTGAGTTGTTGTAGATACCCCACTTTGGTAGCCATTTGTTGGCAGAATTCTCTGAAAAAGCGCATCGATGACAACGAGGCACTTAAACACCAAAGCCCTTTTCACACCCCAAAACTTGCCTAAAATTCTAAAACTAGTCCAACACCCATTAACAAACCACTTAACCACTAGCCCAAGTCCATTTGATGGCCCAACAATCAAGGAGATAACCTAGAATTTATGCAGTCATCTGACTACTGCGCACCTATAGCACGATAATGTTGCGTGGGTTGGGGGCACGGTTAGGTCAGTAATTAATTATTGAGGGTTTGATTGGTCTTTTCACTTAGTGGACCACTAATCCACCTCTTCTCATTGGATGGCATGGATTTGGGCATGCTTAACAATTGACTTGGACCATCAAATCCCTTTACCTAATCCTATTTCCCATCAAATCCTACTTGATTAAATCAAAACCGCACATCATTAATCCACTTTTGAATCCAACGAGACCCACACTTCCTTCCCTCTATAAAACCAGACCTCACGTCCAATGAATCCTCCTCTTGGCCCTCCTTTTTCCTCTTGGCCCTGAGCACACATACAACCCCTCTCCAGCCATGGTTTTGGCCAACAGCCACCCATTCTGACCACCATTTTTTGGCCATCCAGTACACACTTCATCCCCTCTCAGCCTTGTACCATTGCATTGCGCCAGAGCACGTCAAACTCTTCCAATAGAGCCTTCCCTCTCACTGAAGCACCTCCACACATCCATTGGCCGTTTACCACCACCAAGCCACCTCTCATCGCCGATCGGAACCTCCACCACCCTTCTATCACCTTCAAACCACCAACAAGCTACACCAGTTCCCCCATTACACACCTGAGCACTCCACCAACATCACCATGCACCTTTGGACCTACCTCCATAATTGTCGTGCACTATCAGTCAGAGAAATGTCGCTGCGAGCCATCGTTGGAAGGGACAACCTACCATCCACAGGTGCATCTCCTCCCCCTTGCTATGTGTGTTTTCTTTTAGGTTTCTACAAGTTATAGCTGCTCCTTCGTGCTTTCCATTGTGTACTTTTTAGCCTATGTCATTTTCTTTCCACCATGCGTATTGCATCCATTCATCGTCGGTGATGGGTTTAGAGAGTTCTGAAATGGTTGACAGCCTGTGAGCTCCTCCGTCCTCTTTTGACCTCCCTCAGTCGCATCCATTCATCATTCTCACCTTCTTTTGACCTCCCTCAGTCGCCTTGGATGGTCACTCATTGTTCCTTGCTGCCCACATGTCTAGCCAAGCTCGTGGCTGCCAGTGTGACTCAGTGAGGACAGAGGATGGTCTATATCTCATCCATTTGCATCCATGCTGCACCTTTGTATCACTATTCACTCCCATGGACCTCTGGAAGTGCCAGAATGCCTTGTTGAAGCCCCTGGACGGAGAACTTTGGCATGCTCACTGGCGGAACCCATTTCATGGCAAGCTAGGTGGGTGGAAGACTCCAGCTAGCCGTGACTTCGTCTAAGCATCTGGGTACGTTCTCCTACATGCCCTCTAGCTTCCCATGCATCTACACTCATCATGCATCAATGCACTTGCATTTGGAGCAATGAAGAGCTTGCTGCTCTATTCTATATATGGCAGGCACGTACCGAATGCACGAAAGAAGAGCACAGGTCGGTTGCGTGATTTGGATAGACATCTGGCTGAGCCCCATTGCATCACATCATGTTGTTTCATCCCTGATCATGCATGTTTTCCCTTTATGATCATCATCATCTACATTCCCTCACCCGCAATTCAGCTTTCACTCTTGATTTGTTTCCTTACTTGAATTCATGCATGGTTCCTTTGTCTCCTCTACTAGCATTGCATTGTTTTCCCGTACTTTTTGGCATCTCACATTCAAGTAGAGCAATGATGTTTGCTATGTCGATTTCTTTTGACTGATGGTCCAGGATTTGCATAGAATTACTGAGCACTAGTTTGCATGTTTTTTCGTGCCATCCATGTCATTCATATCAGCATGACATATAACATTCAAGGCATCTTAGACTTAGCAAGCATATATGAGCATTTGCATTGGCAACACACAAGTGAGTGATTAGCTTAAGAAAGATTGATTTCTCAGGTGTATGGGGGTGCCTAACACTTTCCTCATGTGTAACAGGAGTCCTTACCTTTTCTTTGGCCTGCCATGACCAATGTGTTGCATCCATTAGACATTTAGCATGCACATATTCATTTACATCCTTTTTCTCACATTTTGATGCATTTGGTTTTCCTTGTCTTTCTGGTTTTAAAAGATTAGATGGTGACTTCCTTTTTCCTTATCTTTTTTTTTTGTTTTCCTTGATGTTTTCGAGTCTAGCATCATTCCATGAATTCACCATCCTCGTTGTGACCTTATTGGTTTACGAGTCCGATTTTCATACTAGACTTGTAGGTCCTTGTCATCCTACGTGGTCATAGTAAATTGGTGATTTTGCTGGAGATACAAGACTCCGACTTTCGTTTTCAGCTTTTTGCTTGTTTGCCTTGCTTCACATTTACTGTCTTGTCACCATTATGTTTGCGTTTATCATTGCATGCTTGCTATTATATGCATTTTGCTTGCTAAGTGTTTTCTTTTACACACATGTAATGCCACAACACACGCAAATGCCATGTTGCCTGCCTTTTGATGTGATGGATGTTTTCTCTTTTCACCATCATGTTTAGACAACACGTGCATATTCCATGATCCTGCCTTTTACCTGATGTATGTTTGCTTGCTTGCCATGCTTCAGTGTGTTCTGCCCCTTTCACACTTGCCATCCTAGGGAAAGTAGAGACATGTTTACTTCCCCCTACTGGCTTAACGTAAAATCACAATGTAATAAAACAATGTTCAGGAGGAACTAGAGATTTCCACGCACTCTCTCCCCTATCCAGCTTAATAAAAAACTTGTAAGTAAAAGCTAATAAAGCATATCGCATGTATGAGCATTCTAGAAGCATGCATCTTCTCCTCTTCTGTGTCCACCCATAGTCTACGAAGGATAGTCCTGGTCTGTTGTTCTATTGCTATTGGCATAGGATGGGATGTTGGTCTGTTTCCCTTTATTTAGGGTCGTGTCAGTGTTAGTAGTGGGTATATCCCATGCTTTGGTAGGGTTGAGGGTCCTAATGCACCACTCGCTCGTAGCCTGAGCTTTGGTTGGGATTAAAAGTGGGGACCTAATTTTTGACCAAAGTCAAACCCTAGAAACCCATGAGTGAGTCCTAGGAGGGCGGTCCACTCAGGACATGCATGGTAAGAAAGCGCATTCTAGGACATTCATCGACATTGTGTGTCATGCACGCCACCCTAATAACTTGCATTCTGTTCTTTGTTGTAGTTTCTGATACTTGTTTATTTCTACCTACCATAGGTAGCTTGTGCAAGGTCCTCAATCAGGAGCTTGAGCGTCTCTATCATGGGCTTCCACCTGTGGTCTCTCCCCTCTGTTCTCAAGCTAGCATCACTTCCGACCATAGCTCGTCCTCTGGTTCGTGCCTCCTCTTTTCGTCTCAGCCCTGTGCATACCCGCTCGTGGTTTGCTATGGCCCTGCAAATCAGTGAGTCTCTTCTAGTTGCTTCGGAGGGGGTCCCAACTTCGGTCCCTTCATCCCTGTCTTCTTCTTCTACAACTCTTTCCTACTCTCTTGTGCATCACTCTCGGGCACTCGAGGATTCCATCCCTCCTATTTTGGGACAATAGTAGACCCCAATTGAGCCGAAGTAGGTCGTCGAGACTCCTTTGGAGACTGGCTCCCAAACAATGGAGGTCTCACCTGTCGTCCCTTGCCTTGGCTTTCTCGCTACAAGAGTCCAGGCTGCGATAGTTGCTTCTCCCGTGGGGTCTCTCCCTGTTGCTTCTTTTGCCCTCATGCCCCTGCTCGCATCTGTGTCTTCACGTCTTGGCTTGCCTATTAACAGATCCTCTACCATGCAAGCGAGACATCTACTGGCTCTTACATAGAAGTTTTGAGACATGGTTCTTGTCCACCTTCCTTTGTCTATTCCATTTCTACGGACCCCTGAGTTTTAAGTGCACCCCACTTCAAGCCCACTAGCACACTTCACCACACTTGTGCCCTCGCCATCGCTTCAGCTCTTCACAGCTCTAATGACAGTAGTGCCTTCCATACCTCCTACATTTATACAACACTTTGCACAACATTTATCTCCATCACTTAGTGGCCAACCCTTTGGCATGGCAAGAGCACAACATTCCTCGAGCTTGTTGCCCAGTGTCATGCCAGTGCTACAGCTGTTGCTCCCACACTTTGCACCTGCAACGACCTAGATTTGGAAGTGGTGTTTTGGCTAGATAATTAAGGTGAGATTTAGGTGTATTGGGCATTGGGGGCCCTAGTATCCAATATTGGACATGTCTTCAATAATGTCTTATACCTGAATTGTGGGTTTCTAGCCCATTGGTGTTGTGTGGTTTGGGTGTTGTATTGACCCTCGTAGGAGTTTTGTGGTTTTGTTCTAGGCCATGGAGTTTGGTTGGCATGCTTAGGTGCCTGGTCTTTGCTTGCATGAGCCATGTAGACGTGGAAGGTCACATGGTTTGGTCTCGTATTGTGGCTTCCTTCCCTTCTTTCTTTCTTTTCTTCTTTCCTTCCTTTCTTTCTCTTTTCTCTCCCCAGGCTCCACCCCTTCTTCCTCTTCTTCTACTTGTTCGTATCCTTCTTAAGGAAGAAGAGAGAGAGAGAGAGAGAGAGAGAGAGAGAGAGAGAGAGAGAGAGAGAGATGAGACGAAAGAGTGAGGGAGAGATGAGCGAGGGGGCTGAGCGAAAGAGAGAGATGGTCGAAGGAGGGGGGATACCATCGCCACCGCCGTGCCACAGTCACAAGGAGGAGGAGAGGAGCTGCTCATTGCTAGGGAGGGGGAGGTGCATTGCCATTCGTCGCTCGTTGTTGCTACACGTTTGGTGGAGGTTCGCACCCTTTAGGCTTTCTTTTGGTTTTTAATTTGATTCCTAGGGTAATAATAGTGTGCTCGTAATTGTAGTAAATTTTATTGCATTTATTGAGCATTTGTGGGTCATTTATGATCGTATTTATTGTGTAGGATGAATAGTGCTCCTTTGTTTTTGTTGATTTCTCAAGATCCGCTTGATGGATCTCTGTGTTAATTATTTGGTTTGGAAGATATCGTCAAGATCTTTATTTTGATATATGGTTTGTGTGGTTTGGATGGATGTTTGTAGGGTTGGGACTTTGAGTCTCGTTTTTGGGTGTCGTGGGTTTGTCTAGTTCAGTATGCTGAATTATTTCGACATATCGTTTTAGGCTCCTAGGATGTCCCCTTGATCTTTGTTTCGGTCGTCTAAATTTATTCAATCTGCCGAACTAGGTCTTGGGTGTTGACACAGCATCTGGTCTGGTCGATCGGTCCGAAATGGTATGTCAGGTCAGGGGATTTTGATCGACCTATCCCTTTTTGGTCTACCAAATTGGTCCCTTGGGCCCTAGTTCAGCTGACCATTTTGGTTTGGTTTGCCAAACCAGACCTAGACCCCTACACTTAGTTATTTCTGGTGTGGATTAATATATGTGTGTGTGTGTGTGTATTAATCTTGGAAAAATAAATATAACGGCATAAATGGTTAGGATAACCATTAAAATGATTGTAGGGTTTGCCTAAAATGAATTAGCAAGAGATCATCTTGGATATGAGTAGAGTAAAAGATGATATGATTTAGAAATAACAGGCTTTCCCTCAAATGATTTAGACTAGACTTTAGGGATCATGATAGCATCCCTAGGTCTAGGGCTTGTGTGGTTTTGTATGTGGTGCATTGAATGAAGTATTCAGTTGCACTGTTTTGGGTGTTTGAATCGATCTGGCTGTGTTCTCAAGGGACGCGAGCCAATAGGTGTCTTACACTTAGGCCCCAGAGCGTAGAGTTTTGGCTGTGGTTGCTTTGTTGTGGTGTCTTTTGGATGAGCTTGACACTCAGAGGGTGCTTTTGTTGGTGTTTACTTGTGTGATGGTCGTGGGTTGAGCGTGGTGCTTGTGAACCCAGACGCCCCAAAGGTGTTTTTGCTTGGGCCTGATAAGGGAGCTATCGAGGTTGTGTTTTGCTTGTAATTTTTTGACCTTTGGTTTCTGTGTCATTGTTGGGCACAGTGATTTGTTAGTTTTAAAAGATATGTAATGGTTTTCGAAATGGTTTTCCAAAAAGAGAGTTTTGGAAAAAGAAAAGCACAGATTTGAAAATGGTTTGGAAAGAGTTTTCTTGTGCTTTCTGTTTGCATTAGGGACCAACAGACTAAGGTGAGTGTTTATTGGGTCTTGGAGGTATGGCACTCCTTGACTGTCATTCACAGGACCGAGGTTGAGGTTCGCAAGTTGATGTGTTTGTAGCATGACAGGGAGGTATGATACTCCTACTGTCGTTGTGAGCATTGAGGCTCAGGTGTTGTCGAGTGTTGACGTATGAGACTCCCTCTTAAGCATTGTGTGGAGGATGCCGTGAGGAGGCATACCTTGTGTTGGCCAAAGCAGGTGGGATGCATGCCTCGTTGCATGTAGCTTCCCGAGAGACAAGACTGCCTTTCCAGGAGGGGTTGGCTTTCTGAGGATTCTCTAGGTGGGAGAATCGTGAGACAGTGGTTGGCTCCTACACAGGGTTGCACACTGTGGCAGTGCAGACACCATTGGTTGCACTTCGATGGACTACTTGTGCCTAGTGTAGTCTATATGGCACTGGGTAGTTCGACAAACTATTTGTGCTTGTGGTTTGTGTGGAGTCCTAGTTCAGTCAAGCTCTAGGCCTAGACGAGGCTGTGGTTTTGGCGCCTGTTGAGGTGTAGTGTTTTGGAAGCGATGGCTTTGTTGTTTTGGGAGCAGTGGCTCTATGGTTTGGGAGTAGAGACTCCGTGCCTTGGTGTTATGCTTGAGTCTAGAGGGGACGATGTTGTGTAGAGCAAAGGATCTATAGTTGTGCTTTGGTGTGGCTTTTGGACTTGATTTGGCAAGAGTGGCCATCTCGAGCATGCAAAAAAGATTTTAAAAGAGCATGCACATGGTTTTGAAAAAGAAAAGAAAAGAATGGTTTTAAAGGCATGATTTTGTGATTTTGTAGCCTACCGAGCGTTGGTAGACTACTTGGTTTGGTATTACGGCATCCGGGAGGGATGCTAGAGCTTGTGTGCTGAGTGTCAGTAGATTGCACTTTTGGTTTGGCGACATCAGAGTGTGATGCTTGTGCTTTGTTGCATTTGACATAGGTTATCGAGTTGTAGTTGGGTTGTGTGTTGGATGACCATTGAGTGGTCACTCATATGTGCTTTGTTTTGTGTGTTTTGGCAGGTGCAGGATAGTAGTTGTTAGTTGCTAGTGCATATAAGTGGAGTCATGTTGCCACATCAGGGATCCAAGTGAGTGTTAGTTTAGTTTTATTTCTGTTGTTTAGTGGATTTATTTACTGTTGAGGGTACTTGGTCATAGCAACTTTATTAGTATAATTGTTGGTTAATAATAAATATAAAAATAATTAAAATAGAAATTTATAGCTACGTTAGGTGGTAGCGACTTTGGGGTCGTTACAGTTGGTATCAGAACTTAGGTCCACCTAGGAGTACTAGCCTAGGGATGTTTGGTAGAGTGACTCCATAGATTTGCATGTCATGCATTCGTGTACCTTGATTTTATTGACTTTCTTGCTTGTGGTTGTGAGGAGTGTCTTTGGCTCCAACTCCAGTTTCAATGAAGCTATTGTGCAAAGGACAACGAGGAATCTAGGGTGTGACGGTCTACATTCTAGATTGGAGATGGACGTTAACCCCTTGTTGGAAGGATTCATAGTGGTTGGATTTCTTGTGATCCTCGATTTGGTGGAGCTGCTATGGAGGTAGCAGTTGTGAGTGGAGCATGAAGCGGCGTTCGCTCGTGTGGATTAGTTTGCTAGGATTTCCTCAACTTTGTGGAGTGTGGTATGGTGTTGTCCATGAGTTTTGCATGGATTAAGCACTGTGTTGCCTGTGGATGTAGTGGTGGTTGTTTTTTTGGGCAAGACTCTATGTTGGCTGGAAGGGTTGTAGACCCTACGGTGTGTGAGGCTAGACGGGTCGTGTTGCCTAGCGGTTGTTCATGTCAACTGTGGGTACTGGTCTGTTTGGTGTGCTGCAACTGCGAGGAGGTGCCTTGTTCCTTTATGGGGGTTAGGCACCCTCCATCTATTGACCAGAGGACGTGTTTTCCCTTTAAAGGGGTTTAGCCAACACCTAGTGTTGGGTAGGGTGCAACAGTTGTCTGCCTCTTGCTGGGTGACTTGGAGGGTCTCTAGATGTGTGTTGTCATCTTTGGGTGACTCGGTGGGTCCCTAGGAGTATGTTGTTGTTTTGGGGTGGTTCTAGTGAGTTCCCCAAGTCGGTGTTGTTTCTTCCAGACACTCTATCTGAGGACGGGGTTATTTGGGAGGTGGTGTGCGTGGATTCGTGCATTGGTGTTGTGCGGTTGTATGGCACACTTTTGTTTGGGACTTGGCCGAGGAGTGGCATAGCCCAGTGTATTGCTTGTTGTGTCTTATCTGGGGTTTCTTGTTGGGTCGCTTGGTTGGTTGTGGCTCGGATGGCTTTGTGCCGTTTGGGTGGTGGAGATTTAATTCTCCAGTGTTTCCCTTAGGGTGTCTTGTTGTTGATTTTCTTGTTTGCTTGTGGATTGAATGATGTATCGCTATTCAACTTGTGGAGATCTTCTTTCTCCTGTGATTGCTTTTGGGTTTTGGGTTTCTACAGTGGAGATGGGGTGAGTTTGGTGGAGTTGTCTACCCATCTTGTTTGGTGGCACTGCTGGTCAAGCTAGTGGGTGTGATGACTCATGTTTTCCTTTGAGCGATTGCTTCTTGATTTAAGTGAACTATTCTTGGAGGTCTAGCTGAGGTATCTTCGGGATAGTGACACCATGGAGAGGTCCGTTAGGGAGGAAGAACAACTAGTGTTGGTTCGGACACTCTTGTTAGGAGTTGCTTTAGTTTGGAGATCCATTTGAGTTTGACTCCCGAGTGGTCCTTACCATTGGTGGTGTTGTTTCACTGGAAATAGTGGTTCTTGTGGTCGAGACTCTGGATTGTAGTATCCTTGACGTGAGCTTCACGCTTAATAAGGGATTTAAGTGTGTTTTGGAGGTCTCACCTCTAGACTTGCAAGGCTATCGTCGTAGCGAGTCGTGATGAGTTCCACTAATATTTTTCTGGGTTGGGATAAGTTCCTGTTGCGGTGAGACAAAGTGGTGATTTGTGATTCTTGCCAGTTGAAAGAATTACGGAAGGAACTATCCACTCGTGTGTGTGGTGTTGGCCACAGTGGTGGTTGTGCTCTGGATTTGGTGGAGTGTCGATTTGGGAAGCAGTAGATAGCACATGGTTGGCTAGTCTATTGGTGCACTTTAGATCCGTGAAGAGCTTTGTTGTGTCTTAAGAGCCAGATTTCTCTTGTATCATGGATTGGAGGAGGTTTTTCATGGTGATGAGAGGTGTTACTCAGCTATTGGTTTGGTGTTTGGTATAGCTCTGACCAGGTTGTGCATCAGTGTAGTGTAGCAGACGCTGGTGGGAACTGGTTGCACTGGTCAATCCTATGTTTTGCGTGTCTCCAGTGGTGCTTTGGACGTTTCATGACCCTAGAAGACACTGTTTTGGAGCCTTTGGGTGGAGATTATGTGCCGGAAAGGGACTTCACCTAGGATCTCGGTGGTGTTCAGACTCAAGGAGAGCTGAGTCCTTGGTGTTGCTCTAGACCTATGAAGGATGAGATGGCTATGTGGAGTGCAGATATCACTTATAGGTCATGAGTTTTGGGTGGCACCGATGTGTTGTTGTCTGGGTCGTTCTTGTGATGTCCTAATTTCGATACCCTTGGTGTTTTGCCTAGAGAACAACCTAGATGTGGAAGTGATATTTTGGCTGTAACAACCTAGATTTGGAAGTGATATTTTGGCTAGATAATTATGGTGGGATTTAGGTGTGTTGGGCGTTGGGCGCCCTAGTGCGTAATGTTGGACACATCCTCAATAGTGTCCTACGCTTGGATTGTGGGTTTCTAGTTCGTTGGTGTTGTGTGGTTAGGGTACTGTGGCAACCCTCGTAGGAGTTTTGTAAGTTTGTTTTGGGCCGCAGAGTTGGTTGGCGTACTTAGGTGGCTGGTCTCTACTGGCGCGAGCCACGTGGACATCGAAGGTCATATGGTTTGGTCTCGTGCTGTGGCTTCCTTCCCTTCTTTCTTTCTTTTCTTCTTTCCTTCCTTTCTTTCTCTTTTCTCTCCCCAAGCCCCCCTTCTTCCACTTCTTCTTCTTCGTATCCTTCCTAAGGAAGGAGAGAGAGAGAGAGGAGACAGGAGAGTGAGGAGAGATGAGTGAGAGGGCTGAGAGAAAGAGAGAGATGGCCAAAGGAGGGGGATGCCATCGCCACCGCTGCACTGCCATTGGGAGGAGGAGGAGGAGAAGAGCTACTTGTGGCCGATGAGGGGGAGGTGTGCTGCCATTTGCCGCTCGTCGCTGCTGCACTTTCAGTGGAGGTACGCACCTCATAGGCTTTCTTTTGGTTTTTAATTTGATTCCTAGGGCCATGATAGGGTGTTCGTAATTGTAGTAAATTTATTGTATTTATTGAGCATTTGTGGGCCATTTATGGCCGTATTTATTATATGGAGTGAATAGTGCCCCATTTATGTTTTCTATTGATTTCTCGAGATCGCTTGATGGATCTTTGTGTTATTTGTTTGGTTTGGGAGATCTTATTGAGATCTTCATTATGTGGTTTGGTTGGGTGTTTATAGGGTTGGGACTTTGGGTCCCGTTTTTGAGTATTCTAGGTTCGTTTGGTTCAATATGTCGAATTATTTCGACATACATTTTGGACTCCCAAGATGTCCCCTTGACCACTATTTTAGTCGACGAAATTTATTCAGTCTGTCGAACTAGGTCTTGAGTGTTGACACAGTACCTAGTTTGATCGATTGGCTGGAAACGGTATGTCGGGTCAGGGGATTTCAGTCGATTGATTCCTTTTCGGTCTGCCGAATTGGTCCCCTGAGCCCTAACTCGGCTGACTGTTTTGGTTTGGTTTGTTGAACCGGACTTGAACCCCTACACTTAGTTATTTGTGGTGTGGATTAATATTTATATATATA
>JAMKQA010007925.1:0-25385 GCA_024699735.1 Posidonia australis | reverse complement strand
TTTTTTACATACTGAATCTTGATTCATGCAAATGCTTGCTGTGAAATGAACTGCAAATATACTCTTTACATATTTATCATCTTTACATGATTGTTAGGTTCATTAATTCATTGCATACTCCTTAGAGCCTACTAAGCAGTAGCTTCTGCCCATTAACCCATGAACTTGCATGATTAAGAAATGATAAAAAGACTTTTATGTTTGTTTTTTTAATCATGGTTCAGTTCTCTACCATTTAAATAATCGATCTGGTTAAGATTAATCACATTTCATCACTAGCAGCTGGACCAGAATCTGAAATCAGACTACTGTCTGATTCAAATTTTCTGGAGTGCACCACACTAGAGCACCAATGTCGCGCACTAACGTGGCGCACCTCACCAGAGCACCATTCTAGTGCACCCCCTGGTGCACTAGTCTGGTCAGAGAGCAAATCGTCATCTTTACATCATGATCTGCATGCATTTCTGGATGTTTTTGCCTTTTATTTTTATGATGTATATTCTCTAATATGTCATGACTTTGCATGCATGATCTCAGTCTTGGATAGCACTGTTTTTAAGACTTTTTGCATCTCGCATGTTCAGCCTGTTATTGAAATCTGGTGAACTGATTGCCCCATGAACTCCTGTTTGGGAGGATCTCATGCAACAGTCCATGATCCAGATCTAGATAGCATGACTGGATCTTGTTGTTTTTACTTAGCATAAGGATGGTGTGGTCTTGTGTGAGGCATACACGCCTTGAGTACAAGACCCATATTATGTTTTCACGCTTAGATTTCGATAGATACTCATGTTGTTTTTTTTTCTAATGAGTCTACAAGTTTACAAGATTTTTATATTGCATGGCATTCTGGTTTACTGTCGGGTCCATGACTTTCTCTGGCACACTTTCCTGGCATTAGTAGAGCACATAGGTGGCACACCAGACTAGAGCACCAGTCTGGCGCACCACACAGACGCACCTGCCTGTGTTCTGTCGCACGCAGTAGCTTTTGGTATGGCATTTAGCATGTTTCTTGTTTGGATTTCCCTTTGGTTTTCTCTGGGTGTCTTCCTGGGCATATTAGGATGACTCCACTCTGTTTTCAGCCATTTTTATGCATGATAGCTCATATTTTGCATATAGTAAGCAAGGATGAAAGTCATTCGTATTTTTAGATCTTTGATCATATCTGTGCAACATCCTTGCATCGGTGCTTGACCCACCACATAGGTGACCTTTCTGAGCATTAGGACACATCCTACAACCCAGGCACCCATGTTTAGCATAGGGCACCATTCATATATAGCATTGCATTGCATATCGCCCTCGGGCGTACAGAAAAGGCTGAAAAGCAGACATTTCATACAAGTAAATGAGAAACTCGTTAAAAGACTGATTTTCGGGCGCACGAGGGTGCCTAATACCTTCATCGTGCGTAACAGGGATCCTTGCCCATTTTTGATTTTTGAAGACCTTTTCCATTGGTTTTATCGTGTGATTTGAATGTTTTTAAGTGGTTTTCCTCGTCTCCCGTTTTAAACAGACTAGGTGGCGACTCCTGCATTTTTATCATTTACTTTTTATTATTTTACCATGACTTTGCCGATCCTGGTGCATTTGGCCTTTCGTGCCAAGCACAAGGCTGTCGCCGACATGGTTACGGAAGGTAATAAAGCCTTTCAACCATAGCTCATTGCCTAGGGAGGTGCGCATCCCGGCCACCTTGTCAAAGTAAGCCAACTATAGCATGGGAGAATGTTTGTCTGAACAGATAAGTTGACGACCACAATAGCCGGTTGACATGCCAGTCAGCTCATTCAAGACTTTGGAATATCCATCGTGCCGCATAAACACGATTGGTCCCAGGAAATTTTGTAGAAAACATACTTTGTGGACCTCCTCCAAAGTAGGGGTCAATTTAACTCTCCTGAAGCAGAATACTTTATGGGCTGGCTTCCAGAACCGAGAAGCTGCACACAGGAAGTATCGAGAAACCTCCACCTTTGTGATCTTCAGAACCATTTAGGAGATTCCCCAAGTCCGTAGCTTATCACGTTCACTTTCTATTAACTGTCCGATCCATGCTTGGAGAACATCTGAGTAGTACATAGGTATGACCATCGTGGGGAAACCCATGATTAACAGGGTGCTTCAGCTTCTCCTGACTCAGCTACACTAGAAGAGAAGACGATCTCCTGCAGAACATGCTCAAAATACTAGTTTAGAAGCAGCCTTTAGCATTGTCTATTCAACAACATTTTGTAACGTCTACAGACAGATAAAAGGTGTAGTGCAAATGGTGCTGAAAATAAGAGAGATTACACCAAAGCTAAATGTTACAATTGACTAAGTAGGGAGCTATTGAACAAACTACATCTTGCACATAGCCCCAACAAGAAATCCTAGTTACCAACCGGTCTTGACCAGGTGCCAAAATAATGAGATATAGCCATCAAACCATGATGATCAGGACTATTTGATGACTAAGCCCTCATAAGGCGCTTAAGAAACCAAATGAGGTAGTTGGAGTGCCCCCTGGTTGATTACAGGGATCATCAACCTGTAGAGCAATTGGCATGCCCTTGGTCGAGCATTGGCTTAGTGTGTCTAACCATAAGACAGCTGATATGGCCTTGGTCGAGTACTGGATCAGTGTGTTTAACCATAGGACAGCTGACATGCCCCTGGTTTGACATAAATGGCACTAACAAATAAGAGCAGCTTGCATGCCCCTGGTTTAGGCGATGTTCTCCTGATCCTCTTAGGCTAAAAGTTGTTATCATGCCCCAGCTAAAAGAACTAGATTAGACTCTGCGACGCTTTAAGATGATGTTTGTAGAAAGAAATGCATGCATGATGAATGATTTGTGGGATCTTATTAGTGCCCTCAGCATTAAAAGGCTTATTGCCATGTATACAAGGGAATGGTAGCTCCAATCCTTACGAGACTCTATCCAAGCTCCTAGTTTTCTAGGTGGCTCTTTGGAAATGCAATATCGTGTCCTAGGCTTCATTCCAAACTCCACTGGACCATACCCCTACTTTTTATTTTATTTTCTTTGTTCTTTCTCCCTCATAGGCATGTGGGTTCACCCTATCCCTGGCTTGGAGGTAATAGGTACCTAGTCTATGGCAGGGAGCTACTGCAGTTTAAAGGGTTGGCTAGGCCCTTTTTGGAACATGCTTTCCAAGTGGTTACTCCGACTCCTCTCCAAGATAAATTGTAGAAACAGTGCAACCCGTCATGCCTCTCTCTTTAGGGCTGACTTATATTTGCGACTTTTGTCTTCTAATTCTTTTATGCCCTTTCACAGATATATTTTTATTTTACTTCTCACACTCTCATTCTCGCCCCTAACATTTTATCTCCCTTTTGGAGGTGTAGGGTCCTTGAGCGGCTTGGATACTTTGCCCAATTCATGATAAACGGTGGCTCCCTCACTCCCTAGTTTACCTGAATAGTATCTACCTGAGTAGGTGCTATGCATTCCCAACATTAGCGAGCTTATTCCGTTTATCAGCACTGGGCTAAGATCCATGCATGTGATGATGATGCCAATCATCTGTCTACATATGCATATGCTAAATTGGAGTTAGTATGTGCTAAGATGCATGGCTACATGGACGCAGAAATACATTGATAAAATGAATTCATGCATGCATGAAGAAAGATGACAGTGTTGCAGAGTGAGGACACATGGTTTATGATCACTGATAGTACTTTTTCAAGTAGCAAGAATTAGCCGACTTCGATTGTTCGATGTGGTCCATGTCCTCTAGGATTACGGCTCCTCCAGAGAAGACCTATTTTACTATGAATGGTCCGCACCAGTTGGGTCTGAACTTGCCACGACCGTTAGGGAGATGAATAGCTCGCAAGACCAGGTCCCCTAGCAAGAAACTTCTAGGCCGGACCTTCTTCAGATAGGCTTTTGCCATGCGTTTTTGATAGCATTGCGCATGATGCATAGCTTGCAATCGATGCTCATCTATCAAGTTCAGTTGAACAAAGCGATCCTAAATCTACTCTGCCTCTTCCAGCTCTACTTCTTTCAGGACTCGAAATGATGGTATCTCCACCTCTATAGGTAGGACTGCTTCCAAACCATAGACTAGAGAATATGGAGTTGCTCTCGTTGAAGTCCGAACTGATGTTTTGTAAGCCCACAAAGCATATGGGATCCTGTCATGCCAGTCCTTATGTGTTTCCACCATCTTTTTAAGAATCTTGGATAGATTCTTATTGCAGATTCCATAGCCCTGTTCATCTGAGGACGGTACGGAGAGGACCTATGATGACTGATATGGAATACCTATAGGAAATCCTCTACCCTTTTGGCTGTAAGATTTGTCACATTGTCAGAGATAATTGAATGCGGGACTCCGTACTGGGTAATGATATTATTCCTAATGAACTTTTCAGTGACAAAGGCAGTCACTGCCTTGTAAAAGCTGCCTCTACCATTTTGTAAAGTAATCAATTGCTACCAGGATGTACTAATGTCCATTGGAAGCTACTGGGTAGATAGCTCTGACGATGTCTATTCCCCATGTTGAGAAAGGCCAAGGTGATGACATGTTGTGGAGCTGCTGCGGTGGTGCATGAATGAAGTTACCATGGACCTGATAGTTGTGACATCATCACACAAACTGGTAGCAGTCCGTCTCCATGGTTGACTAGAAATAACCTTGTAACATTATTTTCCTGGCCAATAATACCCCATTCATGTGTGGCCCACATGTCCCAACATGCACCTGCAACATTACTGTATCGGCCTCCTTTCTATCCAGACAACGTAGAAGCATCTGATTGTAAGACCTCCTGTATAAGTGACTTGCTCCAAGCACATATTTTGAAGCCAGTCGGACCATAGTCTTACTATCTACTGCTGTAACGCCTCGATCCTGGGCACGCTACCAAAACACAGTATCAAGCATAATTACACTAATTACACAAACATCAAATAACTGTAACTAAGGCTCACCTTCATGATCACAATGTGCGGCTAGAAGCTCCAACTCCTGCACTGGAACTCAGCTGCACGCGGTCTGCACCTGAAAACCAAATAAGCACGCGTGAGTAACATCTAAGTCACCCAGTACGCGCCTCAAAAAATACAAACCACGAAACCTTAGTAAAATCATAAAACTCATTTCTTATCATTTTTCAAAACTTAGTTTTCTCTTTTTTGAAAATCATCCTTTCTTTTTATTAGACAATCACATGGGAATTCAATCCCAATTTCATACTCTTTTCAAAAGCCATGACTCTTTTCCTTTCTCAAAACATTTTGGAAATTTATTCCAAAACCACATTTTCTTTCAAAACCACACCCTTGCATTTTCTTCCAAAACTTTTGGATTTCATTTTCCAAAACATATCTTTTCAATACTTGAGATTTCTTCCCAAAACACACTTTCAAATTCACATTTCTGACCAGATCCAGCTTAAAACACAATTCCCCATTGGGCTCAAAACCAAATCATAAACACTGGTGCACAGAAGACCATCCACAAGCTCACACAATCAAGAAACAATAGATTATCCATTAATAAACCATTTAAGCAATATCACAATTAACCACATGGTTTACAAATTAAAATGGATAATCAGGCCCAGATGTCACATCCTAACCACCTTAAAAGAATTTCGCCCTTGAAATTCAGCTTTAATAAAACAAGTACTGGTACTATCCCTAGATGTCCACCTCGCGTTCCCAGGTAGCCTCCTTTAAACCATGGTGTTGCCACTGAACTAACACCAATGGAATCACGTTATTCCTGAGGACTTGCTCTTTCCGGTCCAGTATCTGAACTACTTTATTAACCATAGTCAAGTCTTCCTGCAACTCCTCTGGTTGCAATGGTATCACCTGCGACACGTCGGCCAAACACTTCCTCAGCATAGACACATGGAAGGTGTTGTGTACACCCGCCAACTCTAGAGGTAGATCTAGTCTGTAAGCCAACTCACCAACCCTCTTGGTAATATGATACAGTCCGATATATCTAGGGCTCAACTTGCCTCTCCTACCGAACAGCATTACACCCTTGGTTGGCGACACCTTCAGGAAAACGAAGTCTCCTACCTCAAATTCCAAAGGTCTCCACCTCCTATCTGCATAGCTCTTCTGCCAACTCTAGGCAGACAACAACCAATTCCTGATCAGATCCACCTTGCCCTCGTACTGCTGTACAATCTCGGACCCAACTAACTGTCTCTCACCCACCTCACTCCAGCAAGTTGGTGTCCTGCAGGGTCTTCCATACAATGCCTCGTATGGTGCCATACCAACACTGGCGTGGTAACTGTTATTGTATGCAAACTCAATCAGAGGTAAATGATCCTCTCAGCTACCACCAATGTCTAAGGCACAAACCCTCAGCATGTCCTCTAGTGTCTGGATGGTCCTCTCTGTGTGGCCATCCGTCTGGGGGTGGAAGGCAGTGCTAAAATTCAACACTGTGCCAAAAGCCTTCGGTAGAGCTCCCCAGAATCTCGATGTAAACCTCGTGTCTCCGTCAGACACAATAGACACTAGGACACCATGCAACCTCACAATCTCAACCACATACAACTCTGCCAGTTTTGCCAAAGGAATATCCACCCTCATTGGCAAGAAATGTGCCGATTTTGTAAGGCGATCTACTATCACCCACACAATATCATTCTTTCTTCGGGTTCGTGGCAAACCCGTCACAAAGTCCATCAACACATTTTCCCATTTCCATACTGGAACTTTTAGAGGCTGCAAAGTCCCTCCGGGCTTTTAGTGCTCTATCTTCACCATTTGGCAGGTTGCACACTTCACCACACACTCAGTAATTTCTCTCTTCATCCCAGGCCACCAAAATTTCCTCTTCAGGTCTTTATACATCATGGTGTTACCTGGATGAATAGAGTATCTAGAGTGGTGGGCTTCATCCAACAAACTGTACTTGATTTCCTCTATCTGAGGTACATATAATCTCATATCATACCTCAACCCACTGTCTACCCCTACTGAAAAATGAGGGTCATTACCAGTTTCCTCTAGATATCAGACACATAAGAATCATATTGTTGGGCTATGACAATCGCCTCAATCATCCTCGGGCGAACAGACAAATTAGCCAGTACTACTCGGGTTGGTCCCTGAAACTGTACCCGAGGCCTGCACTCCACTAGTCCCTCTAACAATTTCCATTCATGGATCATCAGACTAGCCACGACATGAGTGCTTCTGCTTAGAGCATCAGCAACAACAAAACACAACAATCTAAAGTTTCAAGTGCACGACTCACTTTTGTGCAGCCCTAGGGAGCCACTAGACCGGACATCACCAAGCCGGTGCACAAGGTGTAACCTTAGCTCTGATACCACTCTGTAATGCCCCGATCCCGGGCACGCTACCAAATCAAAGTATCAAGCATAATTACAATAATTACCGAAACATCAAATAACTGTAACTAAGGCTCAACTTCAGGATCACAATGTGCGGCTAGATGCTGCAACTCTTGCACCGGAACTCGGCTGCATGCGATCTACACTAGAAAACCAAATAAGAACGCGTGAGTGACATCTAAGTCACCAGTACGTGCCCCAAAACATACAAACCATGAAACCTCGGCAAAACCATAAAACTCATATCTTATCATTTTTCAAAACTTGGTTTTCTCTTTTTTGAAAATCATCCTTTCTTTTTATTAGACAATCACTTGGGAATTCAATCCCAATTCCATACTCTTTTCAAAAGCCATGACTCTTTTCCTTTCTCAAAACATTTTGGAAATTTATTCCAAACCCACATTTTCTTTCAAAACCACACCCTTGCATTTTCTTTCAAAACTTTTGGTTTTCATTTTCCGAAACATTTCTTTTCAATACTTGGGATTTCTTCCCAAAACAAACTTTCAAATTCACATTTATGACCACATCCAACCTAAAACACAATGCTCCATTGGGCTCAAAACCAAATCATAAACACTGGCTGGCAACTGGTTAAAACATCATCATTTCTTTTCGGGATTTTAGGACCATTTCATCAGTCCAACCCTGACCAAATCACCTTCCTTTTCTATATTCATTTCCACTTCTCTTTACTGTTGTTACCTTCATCAGGGGTAACCAGGCACACAAGTAGTAGGCGAGGACATCCTTTCCCTACCTTCCTGCACTGCCGCGATGAAATTCCCCGTGCGGGATGTCACCGCCCTGGCCAACTGGCCTCAATATCATTTTCCTAAGTGCTTGGGGATACGTCTCCATCTGACGCCCCAGTCGGTGACCCTAACAACTAGGTCCAATGACCCAAGCTCAGCCTACACCGTTGATGACCCGAACAACTAGGCTCAAAAGCCCAAGCTCAGCCTACACCGCTACGAGCTTGGTGACCCGAACAACTCGGACCAACGACCCAGGCTCAGCCTATAACGTCGGTGACCCGAACAACTAGGTATGAAAACCCAGGCTCAGCCTACACTACTATGAGCTCGGCAACCACATTATCAGTATTCCATTTCAAAACTCTTTGAATTTCCTTCCAAAACCATTTTCCATTTCATTCCATTCTTTCTGTTGCAAGACTTTATTTCCTTGCAATACTTGACCCTCCATTGGGGTCCCATCTCAAGCCATGAAAACCATGCTTAAAATCATAGATTGGGTCACATGCCCAAAACCACATAAAACCATCTTTTTAATTCATTTATAGGGTCTAAAACCAAAAACGACACCCAAATCCATTTCTTTGGGGTTCCACATGCCTCCATCTCAGTACATGGGGAAACATAATTCATATAAACCAACCATACCATTAAAACCATTTAACATTCATTAAAATTCACATTTTAACATCCCAACTACATGGCAAAAATGGCATACCGAATTTTCAATTTGGTATGCCAAAATTCACTGTTTCAGTATACCGAAAATTTTCGGTATGCCAAAACACCCTGTTTCGGTCGACCGTGAAATTTCGGTCTATCGAAACCTGGGTTCTAGCTTAATCTGCTAGGATTTCGGCATACCCAATAAATTCGGTATACCGAATTCCTCGCAGACATGGCACACCTCTTTCCTGGCAAAGAAAAATCGCCCAAAGTGGGAGTCCCGATCGGACCCCCCAAACATGCATCAAAAATTTCTAAAAAATCACGGGGCGTAGACCCTTGAGTCTACTTCAAAACCCCTTAAACCATTCATGATTCCATCAACCACACAGTTCAAACGAAAATCCCAAGGGGAAGGGGCTCAAGAACAGCTACTGTAGCCTTCAACTCCAAAATCACATTTTCCCCACAAACATCAATCCTAACTGCATGATCTCTACATTCTCATGCTATACATCACATTCCCATTCATTTCATTATTTTTCTACTATTTAACATGCATTTCTCGTAATTCCCATGCAATTAATCCATCCTTAATAAAAACTAAACGGAGGAAGGGAAAGGAGTCGCATACCTGGCTCAGCCACCTGGCGACTCTCCCTGCACTCCGGCAAACCTCCTCTACTGGTGGAACACACTGGGCTCACCTCACCTCCTCGGTTATGCATCGCTCCTCTTCCTCTTCTCCTCTCTAAGTCACCCGTTCCTCTCTTCGCACGCCGCGGCCTCCCTTTATCCTTTCTACACCCGCGTCGTGCTAGCCGCCCATCGCATCGGAGGAGACGGCAAGGCACGGATCGGTGTCGCTGGTGGCACGGGTTGGGGAAGGGAAGGAGGCGGGGGAAAAATAGTGTGTGGGCTCGTGAGAGGAAGGAAAGAAAGGAGAAGAAGAAGGAAAAGAAAGGAAGAAAAGACAGGCACGTAAACCGTGACGACTATGCACCCTCAAGTTGGACTCCACATTGGTCCCAAATCACAAACAGGTGCAAAGAAGACCAACCACAAGCTCACACAATCAAGAAACAACAGATTATCCATTAATAAACATTTAAGCAATATTACAATTAACCACATGGCTTACAAATTAAAATCGATAATCAGGCCCAGATGTCACATCCTAACCACCTTAAAAGAATTTCGCCCATGAAATTCAGCTTTAATAAAACAAGTAGGGGTACTTTCTCTGGATGTCCACCACGCGTTCCCTATTAGCCTCCTGTATACCATGGTGTTGCAACTGGACTAACACCAATGGAATCACTTTACTCCAGAGGACTTGCTCTTTCCTGTCCAGTATCTGAACTACTTTATTAACCATAGGCAAGTCCTCCTGTAGCTCCTCTGGTTGCACTGGTATCACTTGGGACACGTCAGCCAAACACTTCCTCAGCATAGACACATGGAATGTGTTGTGTACACCCGCCAACTCTAGAGGCATATCTAGTCCGTAAGCCACCACACCAACCCTCTTGGTAATCTGATACGGTCCGATATATCTAGGGCTCAACTTGCCTCTCCTACCGAACAGCATTACACCCTTGGTTGGCGACACCTTCAGGAAAACGAAGTCTCCTACCTCAAATTCCAAAGGTCTCCACCTCCTATCTGCATAGCTCTCTTGCCAACTCTAGGCAGACAACAACCAATTCCTGATCAGATCCACCTTGCCCTCGTACTGCTATACGATCTCGGACCCAACTAACTGTCTCTCACCCACCTCACTCCAGCAAGTTGGTGTCCTGCAGGGTCTGCCATACAATGCCTTATATGGTGCCAAACCAATACTAGCG
This sequence comes from Posidonia australis, assembly GCA_024699735.1. Lineage (NCBI taxonomy): Eukaryota > Viridiplantae > Streptophyta > Magnoliopsida > Alismatales > Posidoniaceae > Posidonia > Posidonia australis. The sequence continues at coordinate 14,736 of JAMKQA010007925.1, read as the reverse complement.
TGGTAACTGTTATTGTTTTCAAACTCAATCAGGGGTAAATGATCCTCCCAGCTACCACCAAAGTCTAAGGCGTAGGCCCTCAGCATGTCCTCTAGTGTCTGGATGGTCCTCTCTGTCTAGCCATCCGTCTGGGGGTGGAAAGAAGTGCTAAAATTCAACATTGCGCCAAAAGCCTCCTACAGAGCTCCCCAGAATCTCGATGTAAACCTCGTGTCTCTGTCAGACACAATAGACACTAGGACACCATGCAACCTCACAATCTCAGCCACATACAACTCTACCAATTTTGCCAAAGGAAGATTCACCCTCATTGCCACGAAATGTGCCGATTTTGTAAGGCGATCCACTATCACTCACACAGTATCATTCTTTCTTCAGGTTCTTGGCAAACCCGTCACAAAGTCCATCGACACATTTTCCCATTTCCACACTATAACGTCCAGAGGCTGCAAAGTCCCTTTGGGCTTTTAGTGCTCTATCTTCACCATCTGGCAGGTTGCACACTTCACCACACACTCAGCAATTTCTCTCTTCATCCCAGGCCACCAAAAGTTCCTCATCAGGTCTTTATACATCTTGGTGCTACCTGGATGAATAGAGTATCTGGAGTGGTGGGCTTCATCCAACAAACTGTTTTGAATTTACTCTATCTGAGGTAGATATAATCTCATATCATACCTCAACTCACCGTCTACCCCTATTGAAAAATGAGGGGTATTACCAGCTTCCAGCTTCCTCTAGATATCAAACACAAAAGAATCATATTGCTAAGCAGTGACAATTGCCTCGATCATCCTCGGGCGAATAGTCAAATTAACCAGCACAACTTGGGTTGGTCCCTGAGACTTTCTCCAAGGCCTGCACTCCACTAGTCCCTCTAACAATTTCCATTCATGGATCATCAGACTAACCACGAGATGAGTGCTTCTGCTTAGAGCATCAGTAACAACAAAACACAACAATCTAAAGTTTCAAGTGCACGACTCACTATTGTGCAGCCCTAGGGAGCCACTAGACCGGACATCACCAAGCCGGAGCACAATGTGTAACCTTAGCTCTGATACCACTCTGTAACGCCCCGATCCCGGGCACATTACCAAAGTATAGTATCAAGCATAATTACACTAATTACAGAAACAACAAATAACTGTAACTAAAGCTCAACTTCAGGATCACAATGTGCGGCTAGAAACACCAACTCCTGCACCGGAACTCGGCTGCACATGGTCTGCACCTGAAAACCAAATAAGAACGTGTGAGTGACATCTAAGTCACCCACTACGCGCCCTAAATCATACAAACCACAAAACCTCGACAAAACCATTAAACTCATTTCTTATCATTTTTCAAAACTTGGTTTTCTCAATTTTGAAATTCATCCTTTCATTTTATTAGACCATCACTAGAGAATTCAATCCGAATTCCATACTCTTTTCAAAAGCCATGACTCTTTTCCTTTCTCAAAACATTTTGAAAATTTATTCCAAAACCACATTTTCTTTCGAAACCACACCCTTGCATTTTCTTTCAAAACTTTTAGATTTCATTTTCCAAAACATATCTTTTCAATACTTGGGATTTCCTCCCAAAACACACTTTCAAATTCACATTTCTGACCACATCTAGCAAAAAACACAATGCCCTATTGGGCTCAAAACCAAATCAAAAACACTGGCTGGCAACTAGTTAAAACATCATCATTTCTTTTCAGTATTTTAGGACCATTTCATCAGTCCAATCCTGACCAAATCACATTCCATTTCTTTATTCATTTCAACTTTTCTTTACTCTTGTTACCTTGATCAGGGGTAACCAGGCACAGAAGCAGTAGGCGAGGACATCCTTTCCCTACCTTCCTGCACTACCGCGATGAAATTCCCCGTGCGGGATGTCACCACCCCGGCCAACCGGCCTCAATTTCATTTTCAAAAGTGATCGGGGATACATCTCTGTTTGACGCGCCAATCGGTGACCCGAACAACTAGGTCCAATGACCCAGGCTCAGCCTACACCATCAATGACCCGAACAACTAGGCTCAATAGCCCAAGCTCAGCCTACACCGCTACGAGCTCGGTGACCCGAACAACTAGGTCCAACGACCTAGGCTCAACCTACACCGTCGGTGACTCGAACAACTAGGTATGAAAACCCACGCTCAGCCTACACCGCTATGAGCTTGGCAACCACATTATCAGTATTCCATTTCAACACTCTTTGAATTTCCTTTCAAAACCATTTTCCATTTCATTCCATTCTTTTCATTGCTGGACTCTATTTCCTTGCAACAATTGACCCTCCATTGGGGTCCCAACTCAAGCCATGAAAACCATGCTTAAAATCATAAATTGGGTCTCATGCCCAAAACCACATAAATCCATCTTTTTCATTCATTTACAGGGTCTAAAACCCCAAACCACACCCAAATCCATTTGTTTGGGGTTCCACATGCCTCCATGTCATTACATGGGGAAACATCATTCATATAAACCCACCATACCATTAAAACCATTTAACATTCATTAAAATTTACATTTTAACATCCCAAGTTCAGGGCAAAAACGGCATACCGAATTTTCAATTCGATATGCTGAAATTCCCTGTTTCAGTATACCGAAAATTTTCGGTATGTCGAAACCCCCTATTTCGTTCGACCGTGAAATTTTGTTCTCCCGAACCCTAGGTTCTAGCTTAATCTGCTAGGATTTCGGCATACCGAATAAATTCAGTATACAAAATTCCTCGTAGACATGGCACACCCCTTTCCGGGCAGTGAAAAATCGTCCCATGTGGGAGTTTCGATCGGACCCCCCAAACATGCATCAAAAATTTCGATAAAATCACGGGGCGTAGAGCCTTGAGTCTACTTCAAAACCCCTCAAACCATTCATGATTCCATCAACCACACAACTCAAACCAAAATCAAAAGGGGAAGGGGCTCAAGAACGGCTACTATAGCCTTCAACCACAAAATCACATTTTCCCCACAAACATCAATCCTAACCACATGATCTCTACATTCTCATGCTATACATCAAATTCCCATTCATTTCATTATTTTTCTACAATTTAACATGAATTTCTCTTAATTTCCATGCAATTAACCCATCCTTAATAAAAACTAAACGGAGGAAGGGAAAGGAGTCGCATACCTGGCTCAGCCACCTGGCGACTCTCCCCGCATTTCGGCGAACCTCCTCTGCTGGTGGAACACACAGGGCTCACCTCACCTCCTCGGTTATGTGCAACTCCTCTTCCTCTTCTCCTCTCTCAGCCACCCATTCCTCTCTTTGCATGTCGCAACCTCTCTTTATCCTTTTCTCCACCCACGTCGCGCTAGCTGCCCATCGCTTCTGAGGAGACGGCGAGGCACGGACCGGTGTCGCTGGTGGCATGGGTCAAGGAAGGGAAGGAGATGGGGGAAAAATAATTTGTGGGCTCGTGAGAGGAAGGATAGAAAGGAGAAAAAGAAGGAAAAGAAAGGAAGAAAAGACAGGCACGTAAACTGAGACGACTGTGCATCCCCAAGCTGGACTCCATGTTGGTCACAAATCACAAATTGGTGCACAGAAGACCTACCACAAGCTCACACAATCAAGAAATAACAGATTATCCATTCATAAACCATTTAAGCAGTATTACAATTAACCACCTGGCATACAAATTAAAATGGATAATCAGGCCCAGATGTCACAGCCTAACCCCCTTAAAAGAATTTCACCCTTGAAATTCAGCTCTAATAAAACAAGTAGGGGTACTATCTCTGGATGTCCACCTCGCGTTCCCAGGTAGCCTCCTCTATACGATGGTGTTGCCACTGAACTAACACCAATGGAATCACTTTATTTTTGAGGACTTGCTCTTTCCTGTCCAGTATCTGAACTACTTTATTAACCATAGTCAAGTCCTCCCGCAGTTCCTTTGGCTGCACTGGTATCACCTGGGACGCATCGGCCAAACACTTCCTCAGCATAGACACATGGAAGGTGTTGTGTACACCCATCAACTCTAGAGGCATATCTAGTCCGTAAGCCACCACACCAACCCTCTTGGTAATCTGATACGGTCCGATATATCTAGGGCTCAACTAGCCTCTCCTACCGAACCGCAATACACCCATGGTTGGCAACACCTTCAGTAAAACGAAGTCTCCTACCTCGAATTCTAAAGGTCTCCACCTCCTATCTGCATAGCTCTTCTGCCAGCTCAAGGTAGACAACAACCTCTTCCTGATCAGATCCACCTTGCCCTCGTACTGCTGTACGATCTCGGGCCCAACTAACTGTCTCTCACCCACTTCACTCCAGCAAGTGGGTGTCCTGCAGGGTCTGCCATACAATGCCTCACATGGTGCCATACCAATATTGGCGTGGTAACTGTTATTGTATGCAAACTCAATCAGAGGTAAATGATCCTCCCAACTACCACCAAAGTCTAAGGCGCAGGCCCTCAGCATGTCCTCTAGTGTCTGGATGGTCCTCCTTGTCTGGCCATCTGTCTGGGGTGGAAAGCAGTGCAAAAATTCAACATTGTGCCAAAAGCCTCCGGCAGAGCTCCCCAGAATCTCGATGTAAACCTAATGTCTCTGTCAGACAAAATAGACACTAGGACACCATGCAACCTCACAATCTCAGCCATATACAACTTTGCCAGTTTTTCCCAAGGAAGATTCACCCTCATTGGCAAGAAATGTGTCGATTTTGTAAGGCGATCCACTATCACCCACACAGTATCATTCTTTCTTTGGGTTCATGGCAAACCCGTCACAAAGTCCTTCGACACATTTTCCCATTTCCACACTGGAACGTCCAGATGCTGCAAAGTCCCTCCGGACTTTTGGTGCTCTATCTTCACCATCTGGCAGGTTGCACACTTCACCACACACTTAGCAATTTCTCTCTTCATCCCAGACCACCAAAAGTTCCTCTTCTGGTCTTTATACATCTTGGTGCTACCTGAATGAATAGAGTATCTGGAACGGTGGGCTTCATCCAACAAACTGTTCTTGATTTCCTCTACCTAAGGTACATATAATCTCATATCATACCTCAACCCACCGTCTACCCCTACTGAAAAATGAGGGGCATTACCAGCTTCCAGCTTCCTCTAGATATCAAACACAAAAGAATCATATTGCTGAGCTGTGACAATCGCCTCGATCATCCTCGGGCGAACAGACAAATTAGCCAGCACTACTCGAGTTGGTCCCTGAGACTGTCTTTGAAGCCTACACTCCACTAGTCCCTCTAACAATTTCAATTCATGGATCATCGACTAGCCACGACATGAGTGCTTCTGCTTAGAGCATATGCAACCACAAAACACAACAATCTAAAGTTTCAAGTGCACGACTCACTATTGTGCAGCACTAGGGAGCCACTAGACCAAACATCACCAGGCCGGTGCACATGGTGTAACCTAAGCTCTGATACCACTCTGTAACGCCCCGATCCCGGGCACGCTACCAAAGTACAGTATCAAGCATAATTACACTAATCACAGAAACATCAAATAACTGTAACTAATGCTCACCTTTAGGATGACAATGTGCGGCTAGAAGCACCAACTCCTGCACCAGAACTCGGCTGCACGTGGTCTACACCTGAAAACCAAATAAGAACGCGTGAGTGACATCTTAGTCACCCAGCACGCGCCCCAAAACATACGAACCACAAAACCTCGGTAAAACCATAAAACTCATTTCTTATCATTTTTCAAAACATGGTTTTCTCTTTTTTGAAAATCATCCTTTCTTTTTATTAGACAATCACTTGGGAATTCAATCCCAATTCCATACTCTTTTCAAAAGCCATGACTCTTTTCCTTTCTCAAAACATTTTGAAAATTTATTCCAAAACCACATTTTCGTTCAAAACCACACCATTGCATTTTCTTTCAAAACTTTTGGATATCATTTTCCAAAACATATCTTTTCAATACTTGGGATTTCCTCCCAAAACACACTTTCAAATTAACATTTTTGACCACATCTAGCCTAAAACACAATGCCCCATTGGACTCAAAACCAAATCATAAACATTGGCTGGCAACTGGTTAAAACATCATCATTTCTTTTTAGGATTTTAGGACCATTTCATCAGTCCAATCCTGACCAAATCACCTTCCTTTTCTTTATTCATTTCCACTTTTCTTTACTGTTGTTACCTTTATCAGGGGTAACTAGGCACACAAGTTGTAGGCGAGGACATCCTTTCCCTACCTTCCTGCACTGCCGCGATGAATTTCCCAGTGCGGGTTGTCACCGCCCCAACCAACCGTCCTCAATTTCATTTTCATAAGTGCATGGGGATACGTCTCTGGCTGACACCCCAGTCGGTGACTCGAACAACTAGGTCTAATCACCCAGGCTCAGCCTACACCATCGGTGACCCGAACAACTAGGCTTAAAAGCCCAAGCTCAGCCTACACTGCTACGAGCTTGGTGACCCGAACAACTAGGTCCAACGACCCAGGCTCAGCCTACACCATCAGTGACCCGAACAACTAGGTATGAAAACGCAGGCTTAGCCTACACCGCTATGAGCTCGGCAACCACATTATCAGCATTCATTTCAAAACTCTTTGAATTTCCTTTCAAAACCATTTTCCATTTCATTCCATTCTTTTCGTTGCAGGACTCTATTTCCTTGCAACACTTGACCCTCCATTAGGGTCCCAACTCAAGATATGAAAATCATGCTTAAAATGATAAATTGGGTCTCATGCCCAAAACAACATAAAACCATATTTTTCATTCATTTATATGGTCTAAAACCCAAAACCACACCCAAATCCATTTATTTGGGGTTCCACATCCATGTCATTACATGGGGAAACATCATTCATATAAACCCACCATACCATTAAAACCATTTAACATACATTAAAATTCACATTTTAACATCCCAACTTCATGGCAAAAATGGCATACCGAATTTTCAATTCGGTATGCCGAAATTCCCTGTTTCAGTATACCGAAAATTTTTGGTATGCTGAAACCCACTTGTTTTGGTCAACCGTAAAATTTCAGTCTACCAAACCCTAGGTTTTGGCTTAATCTGCTAGGATTTCGGCATACCGAATTCCTCGCAGACATGGCACACCCCTTTCCAGGCAATGAAAAATCGCCCCAAGTGGGAGTCTCGATCGGACCAAAACAAGTGGGACCCCCAAACATGCATCAAAAATTTCCTTAAAATCACAGGGTGTAGACTCTTGAGTCTACTTCAAAAACCCTCAAACCATTCATGATTCCATCAACCACAGAGTTCAAACAAAAATCACAAAGGGAAGGGGCTCAAGAACGGCTACTGTAGCCATCAACCCCAAAATCACATTTTCCCCACAAACATCAATCCTAACCACATGATCTCTACATTCTCATGCTATACATCACATTTCCATTCATTTCATGATTTTTCTACAATTTAACATGCATTTCTCTTAATTTCCATGCAATTAACCCATCCTTAATAAAAACTAAACGGAGGAAGGGAAAGGTGTCGCATACCTGGCTCAGCCACCTGGCGACTCTCCACGTACTCCGGCGAACCTCCTTTGCTGGTGGAACACACTGGGCTCATCTCACCTCCTCGGTTATGCGCTGCTCCTCTTCCTCTTCTCCTCTCTCGGTCACCTGTTCCTCTCTTCGCATGCCGCGACCTCCCTTTGTCCATTTCTCCACCCGTATCACACCAGCTGCCCATCGCATCGGAGGAGACGGCGAGGCATGGACCAGTGTCACTAGTGGCACAGGTCGGGGAAAGGAAGGAGACATGGGAAAAATAATGTGCGCGCTCGTGAGAGGAAGGAAAGAAAGGAGAAAAAGAAATGAACAAAAGATAGGCACGCAAATCGAGACGACTGTGCACCCTCAAGGCGGACTCCACATTGGTCCCTAATCACAAACAGGTGCACAGAAGACCAACCACAAGCTCATACAATCATGAAACAACAGATTATCCATTAATAAACCATTTAAGCAGTATTACAATTAACCACATGGTTTACAAATAAAAATGGATAATCGGGCCCAGATGTCACAACTGTTGATGCATCTGGATGGTGACTCCCAGTTTCCAAGTAGACTTTGATGTCATGATACCGTGGGAGCTCTACTATGGAGTCTGCTTCTTCTATGCTCATGCAGTGTGTCGGCTAATCTATGCAGGTTACCGACACTTTCACCATGTCATCTTCTAGTATGGACAACTAGGATACGAGAGTGGCTAGCACATCTGCGTATGCATTCTTGGCCCTATTCATAAAGGAAAAATGTATTTCCTTAAACTTGGCCATTAGCCTTAGGAGATGGTTATGGTATGGAACCAATTTCAAGTCCTTTGTTGGTCCTAGGTAGCGCCCATGCCTTGCCAGTACAGGTTGGTAGACAGGCTCAGTGGTGGTGGTGATTCGTGATGTGCGTAGTGCCCTAGGTGCAAGAGTGTAGACTACCTAACTCTAATGCTGAAATGATATGACAAAAATCAAAGGAATCCCTCACACAAATGAAACCACTGGTAGGAAAATGATAAGTTGTCTAACTCATCAACCAGATTATCTAGGTTATCAACTTGAGAAGGCTGGATATGACAAGTCAGCCAAGTCTTGTCAACCTGGCTGCCAGACAGCTTGACAGTTGTCAACCGAGTAGTTGGGGATACCAGCCCAAAGAAAAGGGGCATGACAAACATACTATTTGTCAAGCAAGAAAGAGGGCCCTATCCGCACGAACTGAGGGCAAGCAAAGGGATTTCGCGCTTGCGAAAACCAAAAAGAGAAAACGATAGAAAATGACCTTGACTGCCCAGTCAAAAGGTCAAACAGTTGGATTTCACACCGCGAAAATCCAAGGAAAAGGATAAGGAAATGACCTTGATCGCCCGGTGGAAGGTCGACTTTGACCGCCCAGTCAGCAGCCAAAGAAAAGGATCTCGCGCTCGCGAGGAAAAAGGAAAAGAAATGACCTTGACCTCTCGGTCAAAGGTCGACTTTGACAGCCCCGTCAGAAGACAAGGAAAAGAAACGGAGATGACCTTGACCGCCAGGTCAAAGATCGACTCTGACCGCTCGGTCAAAAGCCAAGGAAAAGGATACGACTTTGACCGCCCGGTCAAAAGGTCAAATAGTTGGAATTCGTGCCCGCGAAAATCCAAGGAAAAGGATAAGGACCTTGACCCCCCGGTTAAAAGGTCAAACAACTGGATTTCGCGCCCGCGAAAATCCAAGTAAAAGGAATGACCTTGACCGCCCAGTCAAAAGGTCAAACAGTTGGATTTCGCGCTTGCGAAAATCCAAGGGGAAGGATATGACCTTGACCGCCCGGTCAAAAGGTCAAACAGTTGGATTTCGCTCCTGTGAAAATCCAAGGGGAAGGATATGACCTTGACCGCCCGGTCAAAAGGTCGAATAGCTGGATTTCCTACCCGCGATAATCCAAGGGGAAGGATATGACCTTGATCGCCTGGTCAAAAGGTCAAACAACTGGATTTCGCGTCAACGAAAATCCAAGGAGAAGGATATGACCTTGACCACCTGGTCAAAAGGTCAAATAGTTGGATTTCGTGCCCACGAAAATCCAAGGGGAAGGATATGACCTTGACTGCCCGGTCAAATGGCCGAACAGCTGGATTTTACACCCATGAAAATCCAAGGGGAAGGATATGACCTTGACCACCCGATCGAAAGGTCAAACAGCTGGATTTCGCGCTCGCAAAAATCCGAGCAAAGTAAAAGAAATGGCCTTGACCGCTTGGTCCAAAGTATGACTTTGATAGCCTAGTCAAGTGCCAAGGAAAAGGATCTCGCACCCACGAAAATCCAAGAAGGAGGGGTAGAAGGATCTCATCCACTTGGAAGGAGAATCCGAAAAAACAAAAAATGAGAATCCCTGGATTGTCCCTTAGGAAGGAAACTAGCTACAATTGCGCTCCAGAGGGAAGAACTGTAAGTGTGCTTGCTGCTGGTGCTGGTGGCATTGTTTGCACGGTTTTGCAAAAGAGTAGGGATCGACATGCAATTTCCCAAAACTTGAGGGCTTTATTGAAAATTTCCTGATATGACAACCTTTTGAGTGTTGTACTGCCACTATGCTATGAGATTTGATATTCTGCTGAATATTTGCAAATGTCTGCTTCCTTCATAACTTCTCACATCCTTTGTGGACTATTCTGCAAATTTAAGGAATGTAGGGAGTTTTCTGCAAATTACCCCTCTGGTGAATTTTTGCAGTCCATGTGCTGGCGTTTCTTGAAAATTTATATTTTGCTCTTGAAGTGCAAGTTGTGGAGTGCTAAGGGCTGAAACGCAACTTTCACAGCCATTCTGCAATGTGAACCTTGGACATTAAATTATTTACAAGAGGGGCCCACTGGTATAAGTCTAACATTCCTTTGACAGCAAGATTATCCAGCTCATGAGGTGAACGTGGCTAGTAGTGGAGAGTTCACCGTGGAAGTATCTGAGGAGGACCGTTCTAACACCGATGTTTCATAGAGGGTCCTAAGCTCTTCAGCCCGCTCTCAGGCTGCTACTGCTGCCCAATGGTCACGCCGGATCATTTGATGAGGAGATCGACTCTTAGCAAAGAACTTCCAAGAGGCGTCATCTGATGAGGAGGAGTCAGATGAAGAGTAGCTGTCTTCTTTTCTTTTCTTTTCTTTTGTCAAACTTTGTACAAATGCTAATGTTGCATCTTGAACAATGCATCTTTTGTTTTGAAATCGTCATGAATGCAAATCTGATTTTGGAATGCAACCCTCTTCTTGGGTATTTGTTTGTGTGTGAAAGATACATGTTCATGCAGGTTTCAAGAACTGGCGCCGATTTGGGTGAGCTTCATATTTTAGGAGATTCTGCCCGAATTCTAGCAGAGGGTGCACCACCCAGGTGCGCCACCTAGGTCCGCCACCCAGGTGCTCCTAGTATGTGCACCATCTTGCTGCTCCTCTCAAAATGGCCAGTTTGCCATCCTTTTCTACTACGACCCTTTCTTTTTTCCCTATATAACTTCTCTCTCTCAGCGAGATCCATCGCCTTCTATACTGCAAAAAGCATCCACAAGTCTTCAATCTTACTTATAGCCCCTTTTTAATCTTCTTGGCGCCGGTTATGCTTTCTTCTTCAACACAATGGTATGTGATCCTTCTTCTTGAGATGAGTTTCTGCATGTGCATATGTTTCCTTGCTGATTTTTCTTGCTTATATTCCCTCACATCTTGCTATGTGAGAAAGAAGGCATCATACAGATTCTATGAAGGGATGTGTGGCTTCTCCTCATATTATGCAAAGATATTTTGTTCTTCTTTCATTCTTGGGATTTATGCACACCTCATAAGTTGAGGACCCATTACACTTTAGATTTGCAACAAAATAAATTATTCTCTGATGCATATTTTCATGTCTTGCCAATTTTCTTCTTGATTTACAATCTTTATGTGTTCTTTTCTACCTCGAGATTATGCTCTACCATATTTTGTTGTGTGCCCCCAAACTTGTGCCAAATTATTTTTTGTTCATCCCAAATGTGATTCTGCATCTTTCCGGTCATATTTGACCAGAGACCATTTCCATAGGGCTACCCCACCATGGTGACACCAAAGTACTAGTCTGATGTTCTACAAGCCTAGATTGATGCATTAACTACCGTAGATCATGAGCAATTACGGATTTGGGGCATATCATCCACATTACTGAACATTGCTAAAGTGGAAGTGAACTGGCACTTGCTATGTGATGTAGCTAGATTCTGGAAACCAACTTTCCATGTATTCCGCTTTGGGCAGACAGAACTAACTCTCACCTTGGAAGAAGTCAGATGGATATGCGGCCTGTCACCATACATGTCTCCGCCTATCTTTACGCGCCGCAATAGCTATGTGTAACCATGTCGTCGGGGGTGGCAACAAATATATAATATGTGCCAAAAGTCGACAAAGCCACGGCAAAAATAAAATAATGCAAAAATGCAAAATGCAGGAGTCGCCACCTAGTCTATTAGAATGGAAGATGAGGAAAACCATATAACACATGAAAAATCATGTAGAGCAATTAAAAAAGGGGCTGCGCAAACCAGGAATGTGGGTAAGGATCCCTGTTACGTACGAGGAAGGTGTTAGGCACCCTTGTACGCCCAATAAATCGGCCTTCTATTGATTTCTCTCTTTCTATTGGAATGTCGGCTTTGCAGCCTTTTGCTGTATGCCTGAGGGCGATATGCCATGCCATGCTTGTGTGGTGTCTAAAGTATAGGTGCATGATGTGTAGGGGTGTGTCCAAATGCTCAGAAATATCGATCGTGTGCCGGGTCAAGAGTTGATGCAACAATATTGCATAATAAGATCAAAGATCTAATATCTTGAGCGATTTATCATCATTGCTTTACTATATGCCTTAATGCAATCTAAAATGCATGGAAAACATTCGAAAACATATTTGTGCCTTCCTAATGCATCATGGAAGAAAACCTAAGGAAAACCCAGAAGCAAATCGGGTCGAGAAAGCAAGCAAAACATATGAAAAACATGCTGTGTGCCACTGAAAACAGGCCACTGAGCCAGTTTGGTGCACCAGACTGGTGCGTCAGTCTGGTGCACCACCTATGTGCGTCTAGGTGGGCCAATAAAACATGCTGAGGGGGAAAAAACAGAAAGCCACACAAAACCAAAACATCAAAGGATGTATTTTGGAAAAGCATGCAGTAGAATCATTCTGTAAAACTCTTGGAAGAAACATGCATTACAAGTGCAAGAGATGCAAATGCAATGACCTTGTGCTCAAGGGCTAGTAGCCTCACACAAGGTCTCACTTATTTAATCTAGATGAAGGATGCAGGATGCAGTCAAGCCAATGGATCAAGGGCTGATGCACAAGGTTCTCCACAAAGGAGTAAGGTGCAATCGGCCTACCAAATTCAGCCTGGAACTGAATAATGAAATGAAGAAAAAGACAGAAAACAATCCGAGCAAGACTGAAAAGCATGCAGGTAACATATGGGTATATCAGAGAATCATAAAAAATCAAACTCAAAATCTCAGGTAAAGCCATGTAAGTAAAGGTGCTAATGCAAGTGATCTGATCCCTGGCTAGTCTGGCGCGCCTGCTTTGTGCACCAGATATATGCGCGGGTTGGGTGCGCCTAAGTGATGCGCCCCAGGGAGTTTGGATCAGACTGCACTCTGATCTAGAATCCGCCCCAGCAAAGATAATGGGTAATTTGTGCTAATGCAGATGGGTTCCTGCCACTATTAAGAACTGAAAACATTATGGAGATGCATACGATCGAAAATCATCATGTAAATCATGCATTTAGAATTAAAACAAGTTGATGGGTTCATGTATGAATGAAAGCATGCAGAATGCCAAAGCATAGATATGTTTTGGATGAATGCAATCAGAGTGCATGTAAATGATGTGCAAGCATATATCTATGTGCCAAAACATAAAGGTGCGTGGCAAAGCTATGTGCAAAGAAATGATAACAGAAGACAACTCATGCAAGCTTTATGCTAGAAACAAAAGCAAAGACTAGCATGGAGATTATTTTGCACAGAGAACAAGCATGTTTATCATAAAAACATCATAAAACATGGAATAAATCAGTCTATACGTAGGATTTTAAGCATGTCTTATCATGTTTCTGAAAATATAGCTAAAAGAAAGAAGAGGTCGAAGGCCTACCTCTCAAGATGTTCCCTCTCGAAATTTCAGAGATAAAGAGATCCTTGTTGCTTTGGAAGGACCAAGGACGCTTTGGGGATGCAAGGGAATGCTCCAGAAAACGAATATGTGTTGCTGGAAAGTGGATATAACTCGTGCAAGAAGCTAGCTCAGAGCAGAATTGCAGAATTTTGGGTTTCTAACTTCAGCTTCGGATTTCTAACCTCTTCCTATGGCTACCTATGGGGGTCCTTATATAGGATTTTCTCATGGGTAACTCATGGGAATGAGGAGAGCCTCACAGACGAAAAGCCTGGAAGATTCCATGGCATATTTGCTGCTGGAGGTAACAGCTATGGGAGGTGGAAAGCCAGCAGCCCGCAGCCTGCGAAGTGGTGTGCGCCAGGGATGTGCGCCGGCTATATGCGCCACATATGTGTGCTAGCTAGGTGTGCTAGGGAAGCGTGCTAGCTAGGTGTGCTAGGGAAGTGTGCTAGCTAGGTGTGCTAGGTAGGTGCTCTCCCATACTTGTCTGGTTTTCTAAGTGGGCTGCAGGCTTGCTATGGGTTTGGGTTTGGTTCAAGGATCAGTCACATCCAAAGCAACAACTGGAGCCTTATCAATGAGTCACCTCAAAATCGGGGTGTCTACACTATGCTTCAATCTTGAGCCAACTGACCGGTTTGACTCGAAGTACTTGCGAGAAGAGCCTCATTTGCAAGGATGGGTCGGCTACCATGCTACGCTTGGACTGTTTTGACAAGATTATCAGCACTCGTTCGTCGTTAGGTAGCTTATGGCTCCATGGCTTCGTGGTACGCTTCCTCGGTGAGCTCATTTTTAGCCATGGCCGGATGACAGTGGCTATCGAGGTGGCAGAAGTAGCATTGGCCATGGTCACTCGCCATATTGATCTTGCCCCCATTCTTCTGGCAGAGACCTATGTTGGCTTGGATCGGGCACTGAAACGTTCCAGGCATTTCCATGGCTGCGGTGCTCTAGTGCAAGTGAGTAAACCATATTACTTCAATATTTTGCTGTGTTTATCTAACCATGCTCTGCTTTCCTCTGCCAAGTTTGGT
>JAMKQA010007922.1:0-11100 GCA_024699735.1 Posidonia australis | reverse complement strand
CATAGGTGAAATCAAGGAAGACTGATTTTATCGGGCGTACGAGGGTGCCTAACACCTTCCTCGTGCGTAACAGGGATCCTTACCCGCATTCTGGTTTTATTTCGTAGACTTGTCTTTTTTTTGTTTTGCATGATTTTTCATGTATATGGTTTTCCTTGTCTTCCATAATAGATTAGGTGGCGATCCTTTTGTTTTGCTTTTTTCCGACGTGATTTTGCCGTCCGATTTCGCATTCATTTGCGGAATCTCCTCGCCAGCATGGTTACAGTATCCGATTCTCTTGTTATGTCGACATGACCCAATCAAGTATCTGTTCCAGAAGCCAGCATTGGTGGGTAGATGTGTTAAATGGCAGGTGATGTTATCCCAATACGATATCACCTTTGTCACACAAAAGTCCATGAAAGGACAAGCCATGGTGGATCACTTGGCTGACTTACCTTTGCCAGAGTACCAGCCTTTGCAAACCTAGTTCCAATATAAGGATATATTGTTTGCAATGGGTGACGAAGAACCAGAGGGCCCTCAAAATGAGCGGCAATGGTGTCTGTATTTCGATGGTGTGGTGAACAAGCGAGGAAGAGGCATCAGTGCAGTTCTAGCAACGCCGCAAGGACAGCTTATTCCCTTTGCGAGGAAGCTGACGTTTGAATGCACCAATAATGAAGCCGAATATGAGGCATGTATCTTAGGTTTACAAATAGCACGAGACCAAGTCGCCCAAGAGCTCCACGTGTTTGGCAATGCAATGCTAGTTATTTCACAGGTCAATGGCGACTGGAAGACAAAAGACCAGAAGCTCGTACTATATCATGAACATTTGCTGAAATTAACTGAAGAATTTGAAGATGTCAAATTTTCCTTCATAAAGTGAGCTAAGAATGCATATGTAGATGCTCTGGCAACTCTGGCATCATGGTTATCACTCCCAGAGGCACGGGCTATAGACATTTCAGTCACATGCATTGAGCAGCCAGCACATTGTATGCATATCCAAGAGGCGTCATCATCTGCTGAACAGCCTTGGTATAGTGATATTAAAGCATTTTTGGAGTCTGGTAGTTTCCCTCCTGGCATTTCTGCGTCAGATAAGAAGACTTTGACACGGCTAGCATCCAAATACGTGCTAAGGGCCGGGCAGCTATACAAAAGGTCTTATAACCAGGGCTTCTCAGGTGCGTAGACAAAAAGGAGGCAGATATGCTAATACTGAAAGTCCACGCAGGCACCTACGGTCCACATATGAATGGGGTTCTTCTAGCCAAGAAAATTATGCTACAGGGGTATTTCTGGTCCACCATGGAAACGGACTACTGCCACTTTGTCAGAAGATGCCATAACTGCCAGATACACGGCAATTTTATACATGCTCCCCCACAACAATTGCATAGCATGTCATCACCCTGGCCATTCTCTACCTGTGGAATTGATGTTATCGGGGCCATTCATCCTGTGGCATCCAATGGGCACCGTTATATTCTGGTAGCCATCGATTATTTTACGAAATGGGTCGAGGCGGCGACCTACAAGACAGTCACAGCAGCTATTACAGAAAAATTCATCAAGAATAATATTGTCGCCAGATATGGGGTTCCATTTGCTATCATTTCAGACAACTGAACTAATTTTATAGCAAAGAGAGTTGAGGATTTCCTCCAGAGTTGCAAGATCAGACATCACAGATCCTCCCCCTATCGACCTCAGATGAATGGGGTAGTGGAATCGGCTAACAAGAATCAGGTAAAGATCTTGAAAAAAATAGCCGAGACCCATAGAGATTGGCATGAAAAGCTGCCTTATGCATTATGGGCTTATAGAACTGCCATCCGAACATCCACAGGAGCAACGCCTTACTCTTTGGTGTATGGCATGGAAGCAGTCCTTCCCTTTGAAGTGGAGATTCCTTCGTTAATGATCTTGAGGGAGACAGAATTAGAAGAGGCTGAATGGGTACAGGACCGTAATGTTCAGCTTGATCTAATTGATGAGCATAGATTGCAAGCTCTACATCATGCCCAATGCTACTAGAAGAGCGTGGCCCGAGCTTATCAAAAGAAAGTCCGTCCTAGAAGCTTTGAACCAGGAGACTTGATCTTGCGTGCCATTCATTTGCCGGATACACGGGGAAAATTTAGGCCCAACTGGCGTGGACCTTTTGTGGTTACGGAGGCCCTGTCAGGGGGTGCAGTCATTCTTGAAGGCATGGACCATACAAAGCAATCAGAGCCCGTCAATGCTTCTTACTTAAAGGAGTACTATCAATGACTCTTAGTCAATCCTATGCCTTGCATTGTGAGCCATGCATTTTCATGCATCTTCATTTTAACTACTAATGTTTTAGATTAGCGCATCCTAGCATAAACATGAATAATCTCTTGCACCTATTCTTTCTGCATAGCATCATCACTGCCCGATGAGGAAAATTGGAAGCCTGGCTGCGTAAGACATGACAAGTCCTCCTCATGTGCTACTACCCTAGAAGCTTAGGATGTGAGAGAGAGATTTCAGAGAAGTGGGCTAAATGTACAAATCTCCACGGGACCTATATCTTCAGAGGGAGGGAAAATGTTAGGTCTAGAGAGAGTGTGAGCATTAAAAGGAAAAATACATTGACCTTGGAGCATAAAAGAAAATAGGAAGACAGAAGTAGTAGAAAGAAGTTAAGCTCCACTGAGAGAGGCATGTGAACAACCTTACTCCTACCATATAGCTTGGGGAGGAGTCGGAGCAGGCACTTACTAAGCCCACATGATCAAAGGGACTAGCCACCCCTTTAGCACAAGGGAAATAGCAGCCACCCCCTCAGCCTAAGTGTATTTTTACCTCCAAGCAGGAGCAAGGTAGGTTTAGCATGCCTACGAGGGAGAAAAAGAAAAATGAATTATTGAAAAAGTAGGTATAGGACCCCAAGGATTTGGCATGAGGCCCATAAATCTGAAGGAGAGCCACGAATAAACCTACGTACCTAGGTTAGTGCCACATGAGTTGAGGACAGTGTCAACTCCTATCACAGGCAAAACAGGTTTCCTTGGCACTGAGGGCACCAATATATCAATTAACCATTTGCATTTGCATCTTTTGCACAGCATTTAGTTTAATTAAGCATAATTGCATTTGCTTTGCAAGGCGTTTTGGTCATATTTCGACCAGGGGCATGTCAGCTGCCTTATGAGTCATATAAGCATTTGGCTAGGGCGCATGCTAGTTTTAGTCAAGCATATTTGCAAGGCATTTTGTTCGCATTCTGACCAGGGGCATGTTAGCTGCCTTATGAGTCGTATAAGCATTCGACTAGGGGCATGTTAGTCACTTCTTTAAAGTGGAAGGATTTGAGACCAGGGGCATGCCAATTGATCTTAAAAGTAGTTGTGAAATTACATGAATAAGTATAAGCAATGCAGAAATGACATAAAATTCTTATTGTGGTCTATCATGGATACAAATATTGCTAATCAATTCTAGGCCATTTCGAACTACTAGCCCCTGTGAAACTAGTACCACTAGGAGGGAACTTGCTCAGAGGCCACGACTCTCGTATCTCGGCATCATATTCAACCGTGCAACTGGAACCCTCAGTGATGGCAAGATCAGAAGACTTGACACCAGCTTGTGTCTTGCGGGCCAACTCGGAAGTAGTTGCATTTGAGCCAACAACATATCTCTTGTACCGCTCAGGACAGTGGGCTTGCACAATAGAATCCTGGCAGAAACCGAACTGGCGGAGGACCCATACAGGATGATACTCCACGCCTCCGAGAATCCCGGAAGAACCATAAGCCGCATATCCCTGGCGTTGAAGAAAGTTGTAAAGGTTCGGGACGCCAAGGATATAATGCACCATGTTACTGTATCCTCCGCAAGATTCTGCAGTCTGCTGCATAACTCCGGGACTCCTGGGAGCGTCCTTGAATGGTGAGTACGGCTATAGGCTTCAAAAGCAAAAGGCCGAGGGCGTAGAATTTTCATTCCCATGTGGGCAGCGAACCAAACCTGGCAAAAATGGGATCATGGTTAATAATAGCATAGCAGAATAATTAAAAGTTAACGATTTGCTTACCTGCACCAGGGCACCACACCCATGGAAATGGCGGGAGCGCTTCAATGCTCAATCCAAACCAACGTAGGTTTTAGCAAGAAGGATAGGGGCCAAATCAATCTGGCGAACAACTATTGCCCAGGCTATTTCTGCCACCTCGATAGCCACAGTTGTCCGGTCGTGACTAAAGATCAGCTCCCTAAGGAAGCGCAGTACAAAGCAATAAAGCCACAGGATACCCATGGAAGAACGGCCACCTATGATCGCATCAAAATAGTCCAGGCGCACCATGGTTGTAGATCCGTCTCTACAGATAAGTCTTTCCTCACAGACATCTCTGGCCACGCCCGTGAGTCGGCTCACAACATGAACATAGCTGTCATGGCAGGTAAAAACTAGAGGGGGCATGAATGGCGACAAACCGCAGATCCGTCTGACCTCCTCCAAAGTCATGGTCATTTCTACCTACCCAAAGCGGAAGACATGCAAATCTGGTTTCCAAAACCGAGCCACGACGCACAGCAAATGCCAGTTAACCTCCACCTTGGCTATACTCAGAAGGGAGGTAGAAATGCCCTAGACCCGTAATTGTTCGCGGTCAACAGCTGTCAAGGCATCAATCCAGCCACGTAGGGCATCTGAGTAGTGTTTTGGGGTTACCATTGTGGGATAGCTCTGCAGACACAGATTTGGGCCAGATATGGCAGTAAAAGACAGAACTTGACATAAATGTGGGACAAGCAAAGCAATCTAGCAGAATATAATACAAAAAACGTTTGCAGGATCAAGAAGCATGTTCCGAAGTCTTTTGCCATGAAAATGAGACAATAGAATACAAAGAAAATCTGCAGCAGAGCACAAGAAAGCAATAGGAAAGCAACAGAAAATGCACGTATACAATAGCCATTACCATGGTAGTACAGAATATAACACAATCCGTGCCCAGAAAGATCAGAAAGTGAGCAAAAAAGCAAAAGCAAAGGTCTGCTACCGTTTTTTTTCAGAAGATACAGCGGTGTTTCTCACAGAATGCGAATTTATATAAAAGAACAAAAGGGTTTCAGCAAAATAGGAAACAAAACTCGCAATCTTTGGAGGCGCACCTAGGTGGCGCTTGGAATAGCTGCAAAATTTCAACAGTACCTCCCCTAAAATATGGACATCGCCAAATCGGCGCCATTTGCTTAATCCTGCACAGAGTACTTTGCATATAGCTTGCACGTGAACAAAACCCTGAGGGGCACATCGCAGAATCAGAAATTTTCTTATAAATTTTCAAAATAGATTACAATGTGCCAATGTTATTACAGAGCTTGCAAAAACTGTAAATAAGGCTACTCCTCATCTGAATCTTCCTCATCAGATGCCGCCTTTTGAAAATGCTCCGCCAAAAGTCGAGCGCCTCGTCGAGTGATTCGGTGCGACCACTGAGCAGCTGCGGCGGCCTAGGAACGAGGAGCAGGATCGCGAACCCTCTGGGTAACCTCGGTGTCTGAATGATCCTCCTCAGACGCCTCCATAGTAAAATCCTTGCTACTGGCTACATTCACTTCTTGAGCAAGGAAGTCTTGCTGCAAAATTTAAACTTATGTTAGCAATAAGAATTATAAAAGTGGTAGCAGGGGCAGAAAAGAGAAACATACCCTGATGATGTTGCGCCAGCGCAGTTCCTACAAAATAACAGATATGTCAGATACAGCAGAAATGGTAGTTTACAAAGCAAGAGTCTTACCCACTTTCGACGAATATCGGCATAAAAGGCGCCAAATTGTTCTTCGAAGCCCTGTGGATTATAAAAAATGTCAGACTTTTATAATTCACATGATAGCAATATACAGCAGAAATGGAAATCATGTACCTGAGCCCAGTCAGATGCATGCCACATCCCGCGCTGGCTGTCCCGCACTGCCTCCTCGAATAGGTACGGCTTCCCCACACGCCTGTACCAGGCCAGATAATCTATATAGTTAACTTCCCGAAGGACATGTTTGTCCTGGGAAGCTATGGCAGCTGCATGCCGGCTTCTAGCAACCGAACGAGTTGTAGCCGGGCGATCCATATCAGCAGGAGGAGGGGCACGAATGCAAATTTCATTCAAGAATTAATGCCGTACATGCCGGGGAAGGTAGTAGACTGACTTCTTCATACAATAGAATTTCACCTGTTTGTCCCTGAGAACACGGCCAAAGTTCAAGGGAGCCCAGTCGAAGCCATCATATCGAGCGAATGGGCGTAGGTGAACCTGTTATAGAAACAGAGAATTATAAGCAAAGAAAATAAACAGGCATGCAAAGTTAAAGTCTAATGGTAGAAGAGACTTACATCCTTGAGCTCTACCAGGTCCAGCAAATACCGGTAGGACTCATAGTTGTATACCCCAGCAGCAGCCCGGTGGTCAGGCTCGACCCACTGGCGGGAAAGGGGCAGGAGCTCGTCCCGCAGATGACCAAAGTTGTGCCCTCTGGTGATGTGCTCCATGATCCAGTACTGCAAATACATGCACAAGTCAGTTTATCAAATATTAAGCATAAAGGAAATTTGTTTTGCAAAGTAATGAAAGCAAATACTTACAGTCAACAAAGGGTATAACCCCACGTAAGAGCAGCGCCCAAGCTTGACCACATTGTCAAGCCCACAGATTAGCCAGGTATAACTAGCACCGACCCAATCATAATGATCCAGATGTTCCAGGTTGGGCAAATACACAATCCAATTAGCATGAATGCAGTAGGCCGATGAATCACAAAAGATCATGGCTAGCAGCTCCAGCAGAAAGTGCTTCAGTACAAAATTTGCTTCCTCGCTATCAGGCTCGGGGTTGGGCCAGAATTTGTCCCATTCTCTTAACTATCCCACAGTGATCATATGTTTCCCCCCTAGGTGGCTTAGGAGGGACACAGCCCAGATGTGCAAGCGCAAGGTGGAAGCCGTGAGTGGTCTCACCTATAATCGGCTCGTCACCGAAAGGAAGGCCCATCAGCAGGGCCCACTGATCAGGCAAAACAGTCAGCTCACCGAATGGCAAATGAAAGGTGTGCGTCTCAAACCTCCATCTCTCTACCAAGGCTCTGAAGAAGTTGTAATGACCATGTATGATGGGTATGCAGAGCAAACCTCCAAATGGAGACCGGTGAAGGAGGAAATCCTGCAGAAAATTCGGTAGACGGTGGAAGTGATCAAGCATCGGGCCCTAGTGGCATCGCATGATTCGGTTTGCATCCCCCTCCTGAAATGTCAGAATCATAATTAATGCCAAGTCAGAAAGCAATTTATAATGGTAAAAGCTCAGTTAAAGTAGGAAAATTACCTCGAAGTCTGGACCCTCACAAATGTGATGGTCGCTTAGCAACCGCCCCTCGAAATTGCCAAACTCCTGGAATACATTAGTCAGATAAAGCCCCAGATTTATATGCACCTTTTCTTCCAGTTTGGGCTTACCTCGACAGGGACGGCAGGAGTTGAGCTACTAGAGGCCCGTGACCTCGAAGAACTACCTCGCCGCTGGGAACGAGAACTAGAAGGCATGTCCCGCAAGGATTGCAGGGTCCCCTTCTCGGGAACTGGATCATCCTATAAAAGTGCAAATATTACATGAAAACAGAAAGCAAGAAGGGCACATAGAATCCAAGGAAAAGTCAAATATTGCATTGTAGTAAAAAACAGGCATAATAGCAAGGGACATGGCATTTAAATAAAGCCTATGGCATATGGCGGCAAAAATGTAAGCGTACAGTTGCAGTTCAGTATTTGATTGTTAAATTTGTAAAAATGAAAGGCTACCAAGTGGTTCAGCAATTCGTTTCAAGGCAGTTAGCGATAAAAATCAGAGATAGCATGGCATAAGCAAGCAACAAGCCTCACGGCCAACCCATCTCCAGCCTGCCACCGCGTGGCTCCTACTGCGCAGTCCAGTCCATCAGCCACTGCTCAATCACACGGATTCATCGGCCAACCAGAATCAGCACTACCACTCGTCGGAATCCACCTCCCGCCGAGCTACTCTCGTTTGAACCATCGGCAGCCTGCATCATCATTCCGACCCGCCACCGTGCAGTTATGACCGCCGAAACCTACCCACGGGCAGCCCAAGCCAGCCTGTTGGTCATTGCCCCCCGCGACCCATACTCCACCAGCGTTTCCACACCACCGAGCCCAAGCCACAAACTGCCAGAGTCACCCCTTGCCCGCTGGAGCCCATCCAGCCGTCAACCACCCAAAACAAGAGGGGAATGCGAGCACACGAAGTGGAGATCAAGGGGAAGAGAAAATACCTCCACCGGCAAGCCTCTATCTAGCCAATCCTGGAGGGTACGGTCCATGCCGCCGCCGACCATATCGCCACCGCAACCAGCCGTTGCACCTCACCGACGCGCCTCACACATGCACCAGCAGAGAGCACTCCGTCGGCACACCTCTTGCGCGCTGCTGTCGTGAGGGGGGAATGGAGAAATGGGTTTCGTTGGGAGATAGAGAAGGAGAGGAAGTTGGGTTTCGTTGGGAGATAAAGAATGGGGGAGAAGAGGAGGAGGCACGCCCTTTTAGAGAAGAAGGAAAATTAAACAGAAAGAAACTTTATACATGTTATTTTGGGGAATATGAAATCAAGCAAAAGCAGCAGCCCCTTGCAGTCCCACGCAGCAGAGAGAAATGAAAATATTTCTTGGCAATTATTTAGTGGGATCCACGTGTGAAATAAGTCAGGGTTCCGAATGCAAAATGGCCGTGAAAATTGCATTTCCACCCCTAGCATCTCACAGCTTATACACCAAGAGCAGGACATACGGTGTCAAGCATATGGCCCACAAAATGCACCACATGGGGTAATTTGCAAAAAACCCCCTATGTTTCTCAAATTTGCAAAACAACCCACAAGGTACGTGGGAAGTTTAATTTGAAGCAAACATTTGTTGACATGCAGCAGAGTCTCAAATGTCACAGAACAATGGCAGTATAGCAACTAAAGACAGTCATGGTTGGGGAGTTTGTAATAAAGCCCTCAAGTTATGGACATTTATGAATAGGTCCTCATCTTTTGGAAGCAGTATTGGAAATTGCAGCAAACAAGAATTTAAACATGCATCTTAGCGAGAGCACCAATCTCTGCACCGCACCTCGGCGATCAGCATATTGCAGTTCCTTCCTGGGGGATAATCCACGGTTCATCGTTTTGTTTTCTCGGGTTCTCCTTTCAAGCCAAGGAGACCCTTCTACCGCCTTTTGGATTTTCGCGGGCGCGGAATCCAGCTTGCTTGACTTTGACCGGGAGGTCAAGGCCCTTTGCCCCTTTTGGATTTTCGCGGCGCGAAATCCAGCTTGCTTGACTTTGACCGGGCGATCAATGTCCTCTGCCCTTTTGGATTTTCGCGGGCGCAGAATCCAGCTTGCTTGACTTTGATCGGGCGCTCAATGTCCTTTGCCCCTCTTGGATTTTTACGGATGCGGAATCCAACTTGCTTGACTCTGACCGGGCGGCCAATGTCCTTCCTTTCTCGGATTTCCATGGGCAGGAAATCCTGTGGCTTGACCTTTTGACCAGATGGTCAAGGTCCCTAGCACCTTTCTCGAATTTCCTGGGGCAGGAAATCCTGTGGCTTGACCTCTAATCTGATGGTCAAGGTCCTTAGCCCCTTTCTCGGATTTCCATGGGTAGGAAATCCTGTGGCTTGACCTTTTGACCTGATGGTCATGGTCCCTAGCCCCTTTCTCGGATTTCCTGGGGCAGGAAATCCTATGGCTTGACTTTTTTGACCTAATGGTCAAGGTCTTAGCCCTTTTCTCGGATTTCCCTGGGCAGGAAATCCAGCTGCTTGACCTTTTGACCAAGTGGTCAAGGTCCTTTTCTTTTTCTCTTCTGGGTTTTCACGGGCGCGGAATCCAGTTGTTTGACCCTCTGACCGGGTGGTAAGGTCCTTTTTGTTTCTCCCTATGTCCCGAGTTTTTGCAGGCGCGAAATCGCTTTGTTCGCCCTTGGTCCGTGCGGACCAGGCCCTACTTCGCTTGACAAATGGTATATTTGTCATGCCCTCCTTCTTTTCTTGGGCTGGTATCCCCAACTACTCGGTTGACAACCGTCACGCTATCAGGCGACCGGGTTGATAAGACTTGTTTAGCTTGTCGTATCCCGTCTCTCAAGTTGATAACCTCATAATCCGGTTGATGAGTCCGACAACTTATCATTTTCTTGCCTATGGTTTCCTCTATGCGCAAGATTTCATTATCTCTTGCCTTGTTGTTTTAGCATTAGCATCAGCATCGCATCATCTTGCAAACACCCATTCTTGTTTTAACATCAGCTTCGCATCGGCTTTTGCATTTACATCATGCATTGGCATCTCGCATTTATCACATCCCAAGCATCTAGATCAGCAGTTGCATGCATTTTGCATTTGCATTTGGCAACAAGTCATGATTTTCGGTACATCCGCCGGATAAGTGACCTACCACCTATAGCAAACACCATCCTTCTGTAACCTCAAAATGGGGGTATTTTGTCAACCCTAAGCATCGGTCTCGGTTCCCTTCGTCCTTCGACCTCGCTCAGGGAGGGGCATCTGTAGACACCCCGATATTGAGGTGACCCATGGATGAGCTTTCCAGTTGTTGCTTTAGATGTGGCTAACCCTTGAATCAACCCTAAACCTATAGCAAGCCCGCAGCCCAACTAGAAATCCAGATAGGTAGGAGAGAGCACCTAGCTAGCACACTTACCTAGCACACCTAGCTAGCACATCTACCTAGCACACCTAGCTAGCACATCTACCTAGCACACCTACCTAGCACACCGCACATACCCGACGCACATAGCAGGCGCCCAGCCATTTCTCAGGCTGCTGGCTGCTGGCTTTCCACCTCCCATGGCGGTTACCTCTACTAGCTAATATGCCATGGAATCTTCCAGGCTTTTCGTCTACAAGGGTCTTTGTTGTCCTAGGAGTTACCTATGAAGAAATCCCTATAAATAGACCCCTTAGGCAACCATTTGAAGGGGCTGAATCATCTTGAAAGAGAGCCTTCTCCAGAATTCTGCAAACACCCACTTGCACTCGAGTTTTTCTTCTTGCATC
>JAMKQA010007920.1:0-11205 GCA_024699735.1 Posidonia australis | reverse complement strand
TATAATACTTTAATTGATTTCATATTAGGTCATATATTGTTAGATTTAACCTAATAATCTCTCATTTGAACCACGCATAAAATTAACAATTAAAGCATTAAAACTTTATAAGCAACTCCAAATGATTATTTTAACATAGACATCTTACAGTTATAATACTTTAATTGATTTCATATTAGGTCATATATTGTTAGATTTAACCTAATAATCTCTCATTTGAACCACGCATAAAATTAACAATTAAAGCATTAAAACTTTATAAGCAACTCCAAATGATTATTTTAACATAGACATCTTACAGTTATAATACTTTAATTGATTTCATATTAGGTCATATATTGTTAGATTTAACCTAATAATCTCTCATTTGAACCACGCATAAAATTAACAATTAAAGCATTAAAACTTTATAAGCAACTCCAAATGATTATTTTAACATAGACATCTTACAGTTATAATACTTTAATTGATTTCATATTAGGTCATATATTGTTAGATTTAACCTAATAATCTCTCATTTGAACCACGCATAAAATTAACAATTAAAGCATTAAAACTTTATAAGCAACTCCAAATGATTATTTTAACATAGACATCTTACAGTCTAGTTCGTGAATTATACCAACATAAGATCAAATAAGTTTTCATTACTTTAGGCATAATTCAACCCACAATGGTTACTGATGTTAATACAACTAACGACATAAATCAATATGGATGTGTAGCATGGAATTTAGGCAAAGTGATCTAAATACGTCCATATCCAATTGATTCAAACATTATTGAGATCATTATAAATATCTAAAATGTAAATAACCTAAAACATTATTTTTGCAGAAAACGTCAATAACAACAGGGCATCCAAATACAAACTCCTACTAAACCTATGCATCATCAAATGGTACAACACTTATATAAGTAACATACTTATGAAATACCATGATAGTACTCCTTTAGTAAGTGGATCCGCAATCATGGAGTTGGTCTCAATATGTTCTATAAACAACTGATCATTCTGGATTCTTTCTTTTACAACCAAGAACTTAATATCTATAAGCTTAAACTTTGATGAGCTCCTGTTATTATTGGAATATAGCATTATCAATTTATTGTCGTAACATAACTTAAGTGGTCTTTCAATTCCATATATAATCTGTAGACCGATGATAAAATTCTTTAGTCATATTCCCTGAATGGATATCTCATAGCATGCTATGTACTCAATTACCATAGTAGGAGTTATAAGTGTCTACTCACACTTTTTCATGATACAGTTCATCCTGCTAACAAGTACACATAGCCTAAAGTAGATCTACGACTATTTTAGCATCCAACAAATTCGGAGTTAGAATTTCCAATGATCTTCAATTGATCCGATTTCTCATACATAAGTGTAAAGCTTTTTGTTCTTTGCAAATGTTATGACCCGCTTAATAGCTTTCTAGTGATCTATACCTAGATTGCTTAAGTATCTACCAAACATGTCAACAATATACGTGAAATCTAGACGCATACAAACCTGAACATACATAAGACTCCCAACTGCCAAGCATATGGAATCTTTTGCATTTCCTTATGTTCAAAATCTTTCTTAGGGTACTATTTGAGATTAAACTTATCTCCCTTAGCCACAAGGGTATTTCTTGACTTGTACCTACTTATGTCATACCTATTAAGGACTTTTTCAATATAATTTTTTTGAGATAATCCGATAATACCATAAGAACGATCTCGAAGTATTTAGATTCCTAATATAAAAGAAACTTTATCAAGATCTTTCATCTCAAATTTATTTGAGAGAAATTTCTTAGTCTTTACAAGTAAGTCCATATTATTAATGGCAAGAAGTTTGTCATCAACATACAAAACCTGAAAAATACATTTACTTTCACTGAACGTATGGTATATACAATCATCTACCAAATTCACTTCAAAACCGAACGAGATGACAACTTGATGAAATTTGTGATACCATTGACGAGATACTAGCTTTAAACATAAATTGACTTCTTAAATTTGCAAACCATTTTCTTTGTGTCACCTGATGCAAAGTATTCTGGTTGCACCATATAGATCGTCTCATCAATGTCATCATTAAGAAATATCATTTTTGCGTCCATTTGGTGTAACTTAAGGTCAAAATGAACAACCAATGCCATAATAATCTGAAAAAATGTTTTTCGATGAAACCAACGAGAAAGTTTCTTTATAATCATTACCTTCCTTTGGAATAAAACCCTTAGCGACAATACGAGTCTTATATCTTTCCACATTGCCTTGTGAATCTCTTTTAGTCTTAAATATCCATTTGCAACTAATAAGCTTCGCGCCTTCAGGCAATGAGACAAGATCCCAAACATCATTGTCTTTTATGGATTTAAACTCATCATTCATGTCATCTATCCACTTTTGAGAATCGAAACTAATATTGCTTGATAGACATTGATTGGATCATCATCTATCAAGTCATTATCAACTTAATGATCCTAGAGAAACACAACATAATCATCTGAAATCGCACTTCTCTTTTTCTAGTGGACCTCTAAAGTGGCATTGATTCTCGAGGGAGTTTAGTTTTTCTTCTTGAATGGGAAGGAAATCAATAATGTCTTGCTTCAAATTTACCTCTTGAACAATATCAAGAATTAATTCCTGATCATCGTCAATAGTAACTGTAGGAAGAGAAATAAATTCCTCTTCAAAGATAATGTCTTTACTCTTATCTTCCCATTCAAACTCTACTTCAACAAGAAACCTAGCATTACCAATCTCAAAAAATGACTTTGTACTGATATTATAAAACTTAAAGTCCCTAGACCTTTCAAAACATCCAATAAAGTAGCAGCTAATGGTCCTTGAATCCAAATTTTGTTGTTAGACTTATAAGGCCTAACCTCAGCCGAACAATCCCACACATGAAGATACCTAATGTTAGGTTTCTTCCCAACTTATAATTCATAGGGGATTTTAGCCACTGCCTTAGTCGGTATTCTGTTTAAAATAGAAGTTGCAGTCTTAAGTGCCTTACCACAAAGAGATTCTGGTGAGGTAGAATAACTAATCATACTCCTCACCATGTCCTTAGTGTTCTATTGCACATCTCGGCAATACCATTCATGACTAGAGAACCAGGTATGGTGTATTGAGAGACAATACCACATTTTTTTAGAAACTTAGCAAACAGTCCAAGACATTGTTCACCAAATCTATCATATCTACCGTAGTACTCACCACCACGGTCAGATCTAACGATTTTAATTCTTTTATTGAGTTGGTTTTCAACTTTAACATTAAATTATTTGAATACATCCAAGGCTTGTGATTTTTCATAAATAAGATATAGTAGTCAAAACGTGAACAGTTGTCTATGAACGTAATAAAATATTATTGATCGTTTTAAGATGTCATAAGGAATGGTCCACAAATATCAGTATATAGTAATTCGAAGACGTCTGAACATCTATTTGTGCCTAATCTCCTAATATTAGTTTGTCTTCCTTTATTACACTCAATGCAACTTCAATAGGTTTTAGTTTTCTTTTGCCCTCATCCTTAAAAGTAGATGCCAAGTGAGCACTTTTTGTCTTAGCTTGCTTCTATTTCTCTTCCTCTTGCACACAATGAGAAATGAGCTTATTAAGAGTCAATTTCATTTTCTAGCAGTTATAACTGATCTTGAATTGATTGTATTGTGCAAAAAGAGAAATCAAAACTAAATGCACAAATAAGTCTTTCAATAACTCTAACTTAAGTGTTTTTAGTTTTGAAACAATATTAGACATTTCTAGAATGTACTCCCTATATTCCCCTTGACCATGTACCTCATAAAATCTAAATTTGCCAATAACGTACTAGTTTCTACCGTTTCGTTCTTGCCAAATCGTTTCTCAAAGTCATTGAGAAACGAACTGGTAGTTGTCTCTTCAAACATAGTATCCCGAAAAAGTTTTTGGAATGATACGCCTAATGATTGTTTAACTTAGCCTATTGGAATGCTCTAACTTTTCATAAGTTTTCTTGTTCTCAATCGAACGTTGAAGTAGAGAGTTGTTCCATCCTTAAGGCTAAATCGAAATCCATGCATCCAAGAACAATCATAACGTTCTCTTTTCAATACTTGAAATTCATGCTATTAAATAAAGGAATTGAATTAATGTTAACGGTTATGGAAGCAGATGCATTTACTGAATCAATTCATAAATAATTCAAAACCCAAATAATAGTTAGTCCAATGACAATCATATTATTCTTTAATAATAAAGAAACAAATAAATAAATTCAACTGATGATGGGGTCCATCTTAAGATACCTAGCGTAATATCAATATTTAGCTTTTGGGTAGAAATGCCAACTTACAAGTGGTACTCTTTGATGTAGTAATTAAATACTGATAATTAGTCTTATCAAGTAATAAGCCTTCCTTTTGGTCGACAAATTACCCACATGGTACAAGCAAATAATTGTCACATTTTTATTATCACAGGTGTACTTGATATTCAGTTAAATAATAACCTTCATTTGAGTCGATTATTATCTACATAAATCTCAAACACACTAACATCTTTCTATCGTAAATAGACTAATCTAGGCAAAAGTGCCTACTTTGATACAATGTTACTTTAATTAATTTATTCTTAAATAGAAGACAATTTAATATTGATCACTAATAATGAATTTATTTAATTCCAAATGTCATGATCTAACAATTCATCAATGAAGTATGGTAATTATAACAACCTACAACCACCTAAACAAACCCTAACCACTTCCCACTCCATCTAAATTTAGGGTTTAGGATAGTTTAAGGTTTAGGTTAGTTTCTGATCTAACTGCAAGTATATGGGGTGTCTACACATGTCCCTCCTCGAGTAAGATCGGAGGACGAATGGAAACAAAGGGAAACAAAATATACAAATGAAAGCACGGGTGAAATATGTAAGTTTCTAGGGACATCTGTTCAAAAATTACATGTTCCTAAGAAAAGCTGAGGTTTCTAAGGTTAAATCAGCAAAAATGATAAAGAAAATACATTTTATGCAATTTTAGGGAAGTTGGGGGTTAAATGTGTAAAACTGTTCATTTTCGGTAAAATTAGGATCATAGGGTTCAATCTGTAAATTTGCCAGCAAAACATATGTTCAGTGTAATTTGAAGAAATTCAGGGTTAAATGTGCAAAATAATGAACTCATGTCTAAACATTAAAATTCTAGAAAACTCAGGATTCAATAAAATTTATAAAGTTCTACAGGATTTTCCATTAAAACAAATATCTTTATAGAGTTTTCCTAAATTAAAAGAAAAACTTCAATAAACAATATAAACACAAAGACTACTATGTAAAATTACAGAAAATCTTAATAGATGGATAAACAGATCCAGGTCAGATCCAATTACCAAAAAAAAAATCAGAAGTCCTAACAGGTTTAAGAAGCACAACACCTGAAGAGAGGTAACAACAGGACAAACACCGACGACCAAATCGTCGTCGATGGGCTCCTAGTTCGTGTTCTGGTGCCTCCTAGGCATCAGAACGGTTCGATACAGAGGTAACCAAAAAACTAGATCAAAACAGGAGCATATATTTACGATTTAATGCACGAAAAACATGATAACAGTGTTATCCATACATAAAATAATCGGAGAAAGCGGAAAACATTGATTTTCAATACGATTTGTATCAAAAATACAATATTTCATGATGAAATGACATGATTTGCTCTGATACCATTTGTTAAAATTAAATATAAAAAATACACAAATTTTATATATTAAAACTCAATTTTTTTAAAATATGTTCATGTCATATACATCATAAATAAAATGTATATGCGGAAGCGTACTTAAATATATGTAGAAATCCTTACTCATTTGTTCAGATCTGGTTTTCGAAACCACCAAGCTCCTTTTTTCTTACTCTTTCTCAAGATAGGGGCGAGAGAGAAGGAAGACAAAAAACTTAAGATTTGGGGACCATGACTCTAGTATATAGAAATCTATAATATTGTATATTTCCAATTCGATCAATCTACAAGTAGAAAAATGTTTTAATAGTTTTTACACATATTAACTCATATTATTTAAGATGTTAATTGGTTCAATCCAAAAAATCAAATAGATTACTATAATATGTCTAATCAGAAAATAACCTACAATACTTTAATTAATTTTATATTAGCTCATATTATAGACACCCTGATTTTGAAGTCACTTGGCAGCAGGCTCCTCCGAATGATGCTTTGGTTGCGACCATCAAAATCCTGGCCCACTTAAACCCAAACAAGTCCATTCAGGTCCACACTAGCCCACTCTGACCTAATTAAAATTAAAATTAAACAAAACACATTTAAAACCCACTTAATCAAATTAAATCCACTTAAAATCCAATTAATAAAACAAAAACCCTAATTCAAGTCAAAATCAAATAAAATCCACTTAAATCCATTTAAAATTCAAGTAATTAAGTGAAAACCCTAATTAAAGTCAAAATCCATTGAAAACCCTAATTAATTGAAATTCAAAACCCTAATCAATCCAAAAACCCTAAATAAACAAATAAACCCTAATTTAAAATCCAAAAACCCTAATTTAAAATCCAAAAACCCAAGATAAACCAATAAACCCTAATTTAAAATAATTAAAACCTTAATTTGAAACCTAAATAAAATACTTAATTAAATCAAGTGAAAATCATCTAAATCAAAACCTAAACAAAGTCCTTAATTAAATCAAGTGAAAACTAATGAAATCTGAATTTAATCTGATCAAATCCAAAATTTAAATCAACCAAATCAAAATCAGAATTTAAATCAAATAAATCCAAAACCAAAAATCAAGAGAAAACAATTTAATCCATTTAAAACCAAGACAAATCATTTAATTAAATTTAAATTATCAAATAAAACCTTAATCAACTTGAAATATTAAAACACAAATAATCAATCCAAATCCCCAATTCAAGTCACAAATCATCAAATTAATCTTAAATTTAAATCACAAAACAAAAGAAAAAAAGAAAAACAAATGAAAACCAAAACCTTAAACCCATTTGCAGCCCAATAGCCCATTTAATTCTTAAACCAGAAAATAATTCCGGCGAGCCTTCACCGCCGGTGACCTCGATTTTTCCGACGATGATCCCGCAACCAATCCCTGATTCTCCGGTGCTCGATCCTAGAATCTACAATCTCTGGGCCTTCCTCTTCCATTGTGCCCTCGATCCCACGACGCGGAGGCCATCCAGGGGGAGGACGCCTCTGCCGGAGCTTAAAAGCTCCTCACCGCTGACAGTCGAAGACCTATCGCCAGGCCTCTCCTCCAACGCGCGCAACCCATCTCCAGAACCTAACTAGCCCACGAAACCATTGGAGCACCCCCTACTACCTTTTCCCCAGTCCAGAAGACCCCTATCTCAACGACCAGAGCATCGCCGGAGCGCCGTCGTTGCCACCAAAGACCACTAGAACACTCATCCAGGTAATCCCTCCACCTTTAACTTTCGATTCATGCTTGTTTAGGTTCTGTGGAGCTCCTTTATGTTAGTTGGTCGGAGTTGGCAGCCCTGTCTGTCCTCTTGCGACCATCCGATGGTGGGTTCACCACCTCCAGTGAACCCATGGCCCCCGTGCGATGGGAGGAGCCTTCTGATGCCCCTCCTACCTCTTCCTCCTCCTCGTCCCGGAGCACCCTTGCTCTGGGGAAGATTCTCTAGTCACCTATAGGCCTGGAAGCCCCGCTGTCGTTGCTCCTTCCACCACCGACTGTCAATCGCCATCGAGGAAAAACTGGAGCATTCCAGACGCTCCCGCTCAATGCCTTCGATCCAGGGACCTCCACCGCGTCTCCACGAAGCCATCCGCGCCGCCCCATCGTCGTTTGGACCGCCGGAGTGCTCCGACGATCCACCGCAGCCACTATCGCCGACGCAGGAGATGGGGGAATCGGATCAAGCCACCTCAGCCCTCGTCGAAGCCTCCAGAAGCCTCGCCGTGACTCCCCAATATTCCTCCGATCATCGCCGCTCCTCTCCAGCCTCTGGGACACCGCCGCGCCGCGTCGTGTCGCGTCGTGCCGTCGTCATCCTCGTCACCAGTCAGAGAACCCAGCCAGAGCGTGAGGTGGGGGGAGGGGCTCAGGCCTCCTCAGCCTAGCCCAACCCCCCGGAGACCGTTGTCGTGGCCCTCTGGAGCTTCCCCAGCTGCCGCTCGTTATCCACCGTCGCTGGGCCGCCGCAGAGCTGTAGGATCGAAAGGGTTCTCTAGAGGCGGGGTGAATAGAGAATTTTACTTTTTAATGTTACTATATCCAATTTTAACAATAGTCAGAAATGATAAGCAATATGATTTATGAATTTGTACTTATCATGCACACTTGATGTAACTAGAATTAAAAGCACAAGATGGGGATGAGAGTAATTGAAAACACAATCAATTTATAGTGATTCGGCAACCCCACCTAATCTACTCCTCAAAACCCTCATGAGATTTTTCCCTTATTCTTAAATAATAGAGAACTTACTTGTTGGTAGTTCCACCAACTCCTCTCTTGCTCTTCCCACTTCTCTATCCCCGAGAAGCTAGAGCCCTTTCTTGAAGCTTTACAAGTTGAGATTTTTTTCTCACAAGGCTTGATTACAACAATAGCTTTACAATATGCTTGCGAGGAGAGTAAATGACTAAAGGAATATTGAATTACAAGTATATCAAGGTGTGTTATTATGGAAGCATAAATGAGTCCTGTTTATAGCCAAGAGACCCTCATAAATTGTGTCTAACGACTAGAACAACGGCTAGTCTTTCAGTATGCCGTTTTGTCCTCCGGTGTGCCATTTAGATCTTCAGTCTGCACTTTACGGGCAATTCGGTATGCCGTTTTTATTTCGGTATACCAATTTTTCCTGAAACAGTATGCCGTTTCTTCTCGGTATGCCGTTTCTGCTTTCTTCTTTGACTCTTCAGCTTTTTCGGAATTCCGACGCACGTTCCGTTTTCTTCTGTTTCGGTATGCCGATTTGTTTTCCCTCTTCTTTGAAATCAGAAGGTCGATGGGTATACCGTTCTTTCCAGACTCGGTATGTCGTTTTCTCTTTCGGTATGCCGTTTCTGTTTGAAACGGTATGCCGAATTTCCTTCGGTATGTCGTTTTTGATACTTTATGAAAAACTCTATAAATATATGATTTTTGTCTTACATAACTTAATCCTTTTTCTGAGTATAGAGTTACAACAAATAATTTTATCAGTCATTTTATTTGTATGAAAATATACCCAGGTATAATCATCAAAATAAATAAAGATATTTCTAACAAGAGTTGTTGCCGGAGGAGGAGCGCCGGTGAACCTCCGACCTCCGGCGATCTTCGAATGAGAGTTAATTAGGTCCAAGCCCTTTTAGTTTAGGTTTTTATTATTTGAGTCCTTAATTTATTACAAGTAGGTCCTTTTCATTATATTTAAATCCTTTTTGTTTTATAAGTTAGCCCCTGTCATTGTAAATATTCTTTTGTTGTTTTATTATCCATATTGTCTTTATAATTAGGTCCAAAAAATTTGCATTTAGCCTCAGAAACATTTTAAAATGAGTTTTCTCCTATAAAATTGCATTCTAAACCCTAAAAGATTTAAAAATCACACTGGTCATCATAAAAATCAAATTTTCTTTACATTTAGGTCCTGACCTTTTGCATTAAGCCCCTAGAAAATTAAAAAACGAGTTTTTACTGTGAACTTTGCATCTTAAACCCTAATGAATGTCATCATTACACTGATCATTATAAAATCCCATTTTTTGTCACATTCAGGCCCCTGGAAATTTGTACATAAGCCCCTGGGTTCCTAATAAACAATTCCTGAGTACATGCAATTTGCATATAGGCCCTTAGATTATTTCTGAATACATCCTTTAGGATTTTAAAATGTTTTCATGCATATTCTGGATATTTTTCACTTATTGTATTTCACATTTTTGCATTTAATCGTAGAATACATTTAGAAATCATGTTTCCACTGTGAATGGAGTTTTAGTCTCACATTTTAATCATATTTGCACCTATGTGTGAATTTTGCACTTTAGACCCTGAATTTTCAAGAAATTATCCAAGTGCAATTTTCACACCTCAGTGCCACACTGACATTGGATCCATCACCTGCATGTTAGAATAGAAGCCATGAATATAGCTTTCATCTAAATTCTCACTCTTTTTGCGAATTTTGCATTTTAGTCCCCATATTTGTCTTTTATTGTGTTTACATAATGTTATTGTTTTTTTCCTTCATGTTTTCTTACAACTAATACCTTCTAGATGTTTTGTACATGTTTTGACATAACTTAGATCATGCATCATCCCCACACTTGCGTTTATCACTTTTGACCATGAGAATGATCAAATTGCCCCTATGTCTCTAATCTGTGTGCATGCATTTTTAGTTTTCGCACTCAGCCCTACCTAATCCTTGTCCAAGTCATCCTTTAGCACTTTTTACGCATTTAGGAATTTATTCACCCATTACATATAGTTTTCATCATATTTACGCACCCATCCCTCCTTTAGCGAGCCCATCTCATGTCTTTCTTTCGGAGATTTCTTTCTTCACATTGCTTCCAGAATTTCTCATTCGATATTTCGATTTGATCTACTTTAGTCCAACATTTCAGATTTTTTGATTTGATTTGAATTTCATCACCTGAAGGCGTACACATAGAGGTGGAAACCGGGTTGGCCCGACCAAGGTCCACAAAACAGGGGGCCCGCCCCGGCCGGACCGGGCCTCCTTTTGGAGGTCATGGGCCCTACACGGCCCATGGCCCGTCTGTGGATCGGGTCGGGCCGGTCCATTGGCCCAAATTTTATTTTTAAAATTATTTTTTTTATTAATAAAAAAATATTTTAAATACATCATTTTTTTTTACATAAAAAAATACAAAAGAAATTTACATCATTTCTTTTACATTTTTTATTTTTACAATTTTACATCAATATTTATTCAATTATGGAGTCTGTTCTGCCTATTGAAGTTGATGCCGCATCATCGTCTTCTTTTGATTCAGAATTCAAGCTCAATCCCTGAAGACGGTCAACCGCATCGTACCAATCTTTTAAGCAGACGGAGGCTTCTACAGACTTCTCTGATAATCTATATCTTTTATCAATTAGTACTCTTTTTCCTACAGAAAATGCAGATTCTGACGCCACAATTAGGGGTGGGCACC